>JAJOOE010010660.1:0-28754 GCA_036250405.1 Solanum raphanifolium
GTCTAATTTTTTATTGTCTCAATGATTTTATTTTATAAGAAATGGATTAGCATTTCTATGCATTTGTTCAAAGCTTTTGCCTTCTTGAAGAAAAAAAAGGAATATGATGGAAAATATTTGTTGTATTTCTGATCCTGCTCTATACAAGAATTTATAATCAAAGCTAAAAGAAGAAAACCAATCATATGCTTACATCTGTCCTATTTCTAATTGCTACCTTGTAACAAACATTTCAAAATTGTGGAGAAGATAACTACTACACTACTGCTAAACCTATCTTAATTTCCAACGTGTGTAAGTGTTGCTCACTATAAACTGCATACTAACAACTATTTACAGTAGTAAAAAATAAAGGGATGTGGTTTAATCCATCATACAACAAATGGACAATGATAATGAATAAGGATATAAGTGTCTTATCCTTCTTTGTGAAGGTTGATTTAATGTAGTCGACTCATCTATCATCTTCTGTTGGAGCTGGGTTTAATTTGTTGATACCAACACTTCTTTTGTTGCATTTAAGCATCACCAATGGTGAAATACGCAACTAACACATCCATCATTTTGGAACTTTAGTTTCATAACATTTATGTTGTAAAGTCAATTGTTTCTTTCGATGTCATTTAGCAACACTTATTATAACAGTTACGTTGTTATTTTATTAGAGATCGACTCCTTCCACTTCTCAGGTAGTCGAACTATGGGTGAACCTTCGAACAAAAAGTTTGTCGTGCTGCTTCCACATCCTCAGGCTTAGCAGATAAATTAAAAAAGAGTGATATGTTGTAGGCTTTATAGCAAGCTCTCAGTTTAATGTTCCGCAAACTAAATATAACATATGATGAAACATAAATATGTTAATATTAGTCTTAATCGTCTTTTCTTTATTTGCATCTCAATACTTAAAGCACATGCCTTGCATGGGCATCCTTTATCTAGTTCTACTATAAAAGATAACTAAATTTCATAAAGTATGGCTTCTCATTGTTTTTTTTTAGGGTGTTTTATATCCACATTGGAGCCTAAATGATTCTTTGCCTCCGTTAGGGCCCATTTGGGTGTAACACTCCTACCAAAGATTTTTCTATACCCAAAGCTAGATCCAGAAACTTCTTGCTAAGAGAGAAGCAGTACCATCAACTAGACCACATTCTTTGGTGGTCCCACCGAGTTGAAATGCCTGAAATGGATGTGTGGTAACAGGTAAATCCGAAGGTTGATTCCATCCTTGTAGATGGAGATGCAAACTAGCTCTCCTTTTTACGAGCACAAACCATAGGTTAAGGGACAATCAACTGCTTTTTGTTCTAATTAATGGCTGGCACATAATTTAATTTTCATAACAAGTTATCCTCATTAAAACAAAAAACAAATGTCAACAAAAATAAGAGCAACAAATTAGTAATAGAAAACATTATGACTATTTGGTCCGAAGGTAAATAATTGCACTTGTTGGAAAGGCTAACAAATGCTTCAATAGCACAAACATTATGACTAATTGGTCCAAGTGCTCACACTCATCTCCAAATCCCTAATTCTTCTTATTGCACAAACAATCACCGTTGCTAGCTAGTACTAGGACCTGCATGATGAAACAGATTAAGATTGTAGCATGAGTATAAAAAATGGGTACTTTGAAGACATCACGTATCGACTGAGCAAGAAAGGTAAAAATATTATGAAAAGATAGAATCTACAAAAAGACAGAGGTCAAGTGGATATGAAAGGAAGCATACGAGCATACCGAAAGTAAATCTAAGTAGACCTAAGCTAAACCTAACTGACCCCTATAAGACTATAACATACACTCATGCACATGTTTAAATGAAAATTAAATAGACCCTGTAAGCCCGACATGTATAAAGAGTAATTAAGTCTACAAGAGAGAAAGGCAACAAAAATACAAACCCAAGAAACAAAATACAGGCTCCCAACCAAAGTAACCACAATATCTAGTAATCCAGTTAACTTCCAGCCCAGCTAATAAGAGTGATAATGAATCTAGGTCGCCCAGCCAACTACTCCACTCCCAGCCCAACTAGTAAGAATGACATGGGGGAATGTCGACTCCAAAAAGGGTCTCAACATATCAAAGTCGCCCATCTACACAGACCACTTCAAAGCCATCCAAGTAGAAAGAGTGTCTCAAGTGGTACTGACTCCCAAAAGGATATCGAATATGAGATCAATCAATACTAAGCCACCGTGGATTAACATCACCTCACAAGGAATCACAAGAAGTATCCATCCTGAATAACCTTAATCCCAAGTCGCCCGAGAAAGAACAAAACCAATGGTAACAAATCAGAGGTCAAAACAGATATGAAAGAAAGCATACGAGCATATTGAAAGTAAATATAAATACATCTAGGCTAAACCTAACTCGACCCCTATAAGCCTAGAATGTGCACTCATGCACATGTTAAAATGAAACTCAAACAGACCCCCGTAAGCCCAACATGTATAAAGAGTAACAAACAAATCCAGACCCAAGAAACAAAAGTCTGGCGCCCAACCCAAGTAACCACAATATCTAGTAATCCAGTCAACTTCCAGCCCAGCTAGCAAGAGTGATAATCAATCTAGGCCGCCCAACCAGCTACTCCACTCCAAAGAAGGTTGATTCCATCCTTGTAGATGGAGATCCAAATTATCTCTCCTTTTTATGAACACAAACCATTGGTTAAGGGACGATCAACTCTTTTTTGTTCTAATTAATGGCTGGCACAAAATTTCAGAAATTTTGTTTTAAAAAATAAGAGTAAACATATATATTTATAAACAATAAACAATAGCGTAAACATGTGCTTATTGGGCTTTATTGGAAAAGTCACTACCCCTTGGAAAAGCCACAATCCTTAAGAATAATCACAACCTTTCCCAAAAGTTACAAAAATCTCCATCTTTCGAAAAAGTTACAACTCTTCTTTTTCCTTTCAAACCTTTTAAAACCCAAAAATACATGCTACTTTTGTTTTGTTGAGAAACAACACAGGGCTAAGAAGGGGTGCAAATTATCATACATCAATACCGAGAATATGTTTACTTGTAACTATAATTTCTATAGACATATATGTTTTTTTTTTGTTTTGTTTATTATTTCTTTAATGTCTAACAAACAAAGTTATATCACATGACACTATTTTTTAATGTGATAATATATGATATTCATTAATATATTGTTCTTTTAAAAATTAGGGTTCAGGAAAGGGAAAAATTAAGGAAGAGATTACAATTAAGGTGAGGAATTGAATGATCTCACCATAAAAAGTGAAAATTTAGTAGTCAATGCTACTAAGATTATCCCATGTAATACTATATAATTACAATTTGCAGCGATTTTAAACCATGAAAAAGAGAAATAACACATTTAAACTTAAAGTTTACAAGTCCTGTATTTTAGTGACCAAAATTATTCATCAAACTTCAATCACCGCACCTGCTAATTAAACAGATTAAGATTGTAGCATGAGCATAAAAGCTATGTACTTTGTATAAATCATGTGTCGATCCAGCAAGAAAGGTAAAAACAGTATGAAAAGATAGAATCTAGAAACATACAGAGGTCAACGCCGTTATGAAAGAAAGCATACGAGCATACCGAAAGTAAATCTATGTACACCTAAGCTAAACCTAACTGACCCCTTTAAGCCTAGAAATTACACTCATCCACATGTTTAAATGAAAATAAAATAGACCATGTAAGCGCGACAGGTATAAAAAATAACTAAGTCTACAAGAAAGAATGGCACCACAAATCCAAAGCCAAGAAACAAAATTTAGGCTCCCAACACAAGTAACCACAAAAGGGTCTTAAAATATGAAAGCCTTCCATCTAGACAGACCACTTCAAAGCCATCCAAGTAGAAAGAGTGTCTCGAGTGGTGTTGACTCCCAAAAAGATTATGAATATGAGATCAATCAATACTAAGCCACCGTGGATTAACGTCCCCTCACTAGGAATTACAAGAAGTATCCCGCCTAAATAACCTTAATCCCAAGTCGCTCGAGAAAGAATACAACCTATAGTAACACATCGGAGGTAAAAATAGATATGAAAGAAATTATACGAGCATATTGAAAGTAAATCTAAGTACATCGAGGCTAAACCTAAATGGACCCCGATAAGGCTAGAATATGAACTGATGCACATGTTAAAATGAAACTCAAACGGATCACGTAAACCCGACAGGTATAAAGAGTAATTAAGTCTACAAGAGAGAAAGGCACCACAAATCCAAACCCAAGAAACAAAAGTCAAGCTCCCAACCCAAGTAACCAGAATATCTAGTAATCCAGTCAACTTCCAGCCCAGCTAGCAAGAGTGATAATCAATCTAGGCCGCCCGGCCAGCTAGTCCACTACCATGAAGGTTGACTCCATCCTTGTAGAGGGAGATGCAAACTAGCTCTCCTTTTTACGAGCACAAACCATATGTTAAGGGACGATCAACTATTATTTGTTCAAATTAATGGTTGCCCAGAATTGACCTTACCAGAAGGGTCGCAAGACTTTGTTGTATATTGTGATGCGTCCAAAGTTAAATTGGGTTGTGTGTTAATGCGGAATGACAAAGTTATAGCTTATGCCACCAAACAGTTGAAAGTTCACAAGAAGAATTACCCAACCCATGATCTAGAGTTGGATGGCATAGTATTTGCTTTGAAAACATGGCGTCATTATTATTATGGTGTTCATGTGGATGTGTTCACCGATCATAAGAGTCTTCAGTATGTGTTAAGTCAGAAAGAGATTAATCTCAGATAGAGTAGGTAGTTAGAAATACTCAAATATTTTGACATGAGTATTCTATATCACCCAAGTAAGGCTAATGTTGTTGCTGATGCCGTGAGTAGGTTATCTATGGGTAATACCGCCCATGTTAAGGATGAAAAGAGAGAGTTCGCAAAAGATGTCCACAATCTGGCATGATTAGGAGTCCCTTTAATGGATTCCACAGAAGGAGGAGTAGTGGTGATAAATGTGGTTGAATCATGTTTTAGTGTCTGAAGTTAAAGAGAAACAAGACCAAGACCCAATTTTGCATGAATTGAAGGCAAATGTTCAAAAGCAAAAAGTACTGGATTTTGAACAAGGGGGAGATGGTGTATTGAGGTATCAAGGTAGATTGTGTGATTGATTTCAAGGTAATTGGGATGATCACCTACCTCTTATTGAGTTTTCCTACAACAATAGTTACCATGCTAGCATCCAAATGGCTCCATAAGAGGCTCTTTATGGGAGAAGATGTAGATTTCCTATTGGATAGTTTGAAGTTGGTGAAGCTAGGTTGATAGGACCAGAGTTAGTTCATCAATCTATGGAGAAAGTGAAAGTTATTCAAGAGAGGTTGAAAACAGTGCAGAGTCGTCAGAAATCCTACACTGATGTTAAGAGAAGGGAGTTAGTGTTCAAAGTAGATGATTGGGTCTACTTGAAAGTTTCATCCATGAAGGGTGTTATGAGATTTGGAAAGAAAGGAAAGCTTAGTCCCCAATATATTAGTCCTTACAGAATATCTAAGAGGATTGACAATGTAGCTTATAAGTTGGAGCGACCACAAGAGTTAGTAACAGTCCATCCGGTATTCCATGTCTCCATGTTGAAAAAGTGTATGGGCGATCCTTCATTTATCATACCAACTGAAGATATTGGAATCAAGGATAGCTTATCTTATGAGGAGATTCCTTTTTCAAATTATAGAGTGCCAAGTTCGCAAGTTGAGAACAAAAGAGGTAGCATCACTCAAAGTTCTTTGGAGAAATCAGTCTGTTGAGGAAGCTACTTGGGAAGCTGAGGAGGATATGAAGTAGAGATACCCACATCTCTTCGAATCCGGAGAAGTTCCAAATTAAGGTACTAATCCTTTTCTAGGCATTTTATTTATAAGTTGGCATGTTGTAATTCCATTGTGCTTGTTGGGTGTTTGAACAACATGCTTGATGTTACACCCTTAACCTACTAATAGTAACCTCATTCGAGGACGAATGTTCCCAAGTGGGAGATATTGTAACCATCCGTAACTAGAAAGAACTAGAATTAGAAAGAGTCATTTTTGGAAAGAATGAAAATCTGGAAAATTGGTTAAATTATGTTAAGTTTGAGTTTTGGGTCAAGTTCAAATGACCATAACTCATAGCTCAGGATGCGTTAGTTGTGCTACAAGATACCGTACAAAATATGTTTGAATTATCTTCCAACGCCACCAAGTTTTCACAATTTCGAGTTCTTATAAGGGAGATATGTCTCTTTGAAGTTGGGCTGTCTAGTTAATGAAAGTCAAAACCGGATTTTGAAAGGGTAGTTTGGTCTTTTCCTTATCCCAATTAATTAATTTCATTTTTGGTAATTAAGTTGGGGTCCAAACTGATTGGATTCAGTTTATGCTTTTGAAAAACAAGTTAGGGTTTTGAGAGAAGAGAAAAGAAAAGGAAAAAGAGGAGAAGAAGCAAGGAATCGCCAAGTTCTTGAAGTTTTGCTTCAGGATTTTTCCAAGGGTTGATCCCTACGAGATATGAGAGTTCACATAGCATTGGGTTTGTCAGTCCGCGCCAAACATGTTTATTTTAGTATGATTTTCTTCCTCAAAGATTGAGACTTTGATGTGCTTGACTTATATTCTTGAATTGCTTTCGTTCTTGAATTTGGGATGAGATTGAGGAGTTCTTGAGAGTTTAAGGTCGATTTTAGAGTTGTGTTTGATTAGATTCTTCTGTACATATGATGGGTATCTGAATAAAAAGTGAATTTAAGAAAAAGAATCGAGTTTAGGAGATATGGGGTCAGAAAATGAAGAAGGAACATGTCACGCCCCGAGCCTATACCCCGGACGTGGTCGGCACTCGAAAACCATTGTTGGCCCCAAGCAAACCCTTAGCCTGACTTACTTACTGAGTGGAATACGTTAATCATTAAGAAAAGAACTCAAATTCAAGATAACTCAAATGTCCCAAACTAAACTCATAATGTTTTAGAAATAAACATTTAACTTAGCCAAAGTGGGAAGCCTCTAAACAATTGTGATGGATGTCGAGACAAGACCCACGACATCCTAATGAACTAAAATACTGAAAGCAATAAAAGGGATCCTCCGGAAAGCAAGGAGGCTCACCACATACTCTGAGTGCTCAACTGGATCAACGATGCGCTGGATGCTGATCCTGGTTACCTGCGTCTGCATCATAAAACGATGCAGACCAACTGGGATCAGTACATTGAATGTACGAGTATGCGAGTTGAAATGCTAAACAAGACATAAGCTTGAAAGAAACTGAAGAACTTACCTGACTCAACTCAACTCAACTTAACTGAACTCATTTCAATATAAAGCAGTGTAAATAAATGCAGTATAAAGAAAAGATTTAAAACATGGTTTTCAACTCTGTGTATTTATAAATACAATAATAACTCTGTATTTATGCAAAGATACAATATGAACACTGTTTGTACATGAAAATACAAATATATCTAATGTATATAAAAATACAAATACTGTTGTGGGAATTTCTCTAATCGACAACTACCACTCAGAGCCTAAGTGATGGTACAAAGTCTTGCCCACGCTGCTAGAACTTTCCTATACTTTGCCGTCATATAGGAACAAGGCATGGACAACTACCACTCTAATGCTCATTTTGTGCCAATAACTGATGCAAAATCCTTGATTTCCAGGTATTTGGGTTGAGGAACAAGGCATGGACACTAATGTGCAAAAAGGTACAAAGCAGCTAAAAGAACGAAGAAATGAAGGTTTGGTGATCGCCAAGTCCCTTTTTCCAGTCGCCGAATGGACGTTACCTCGCCTAAAGTTCCAGAGTATCAAGCCCTGAAGGAGAAAATCAAGTCAAAGAGAGAAAAGAGCAGTCGGTGTGTCGCCAAGTGGTTTCGTGATGTAGTGTTGGATAACCCAAAGTTACGGAATTTGAGGATGCTGAAGGCCAAAGCAAAAAGGCGAAAGAACTGACCAAAGGGCGGATTGTCGAGCCTATCTACGAGCCCGAATTTCTGCGCCAAATGGTCCTTCGCAACACATTTTTGACAACTATAAATACATTTTCAAACATTAAGTTTAGGAGCAGATTTTAATCTTAAGAAATATTTTTGAGTTTTACATTGAACTATGAGTATTGAGAATATTTTTCCTTAGCTTTGAAGAATTGAAGTTTTTCATTTTTGAGAAATTGGAAGTGGGTCTTTGAGATTCTTCAATTTGGACTTTTGTAAAGACGAAATTAATCTTACCCAGTTGATGGAAACATAATTTGGTAACAATTTATATCTTTTTATGATGTCTAGCTAAAACCCCAATTTTTGCGGTGTGATTATGGGCTGATTTAGTTTATAGGTATTGCTAATTGTTAATCTAAATGTTGTTTAAAAGTGATTTCAATAAGTAATTGTGGTTTAATTTGAGGAATTGTAGTTGCAAATGTAATTCTACCTTCGGTTTTTTCGCTTGCTCGAGAGAGAGGTTTTAAAACCAAGATTATTGATTGATGGTTTGTGGGTATTGGGTTATCATGGGTTCAGCTCGAGAGAGCGAATCCTTTTCCACACATTCAGCTCAAGAGATTGAATGGACTAAATCGCAGGTTGTTCTTATTTTGCTGTGTGTTGGTGTTCGAGAGAAACAGACTTGATTCTTGGCAGATTATTCGAGAGAAAGTCTATCCCCTCTATAGTCTAGCTTATTCACTGATATACAACTGTTTTCTAATAGTTGCAATTACCCATTTATCTATATTAGCCTATAATCGAATCACATCCCAAGAACCGTCTCAATATTGTTATTTTTTCTTTATTGCAATTCTAGTTGATAATTTCAAACCAAACCCCCCTGTTATTTGACATTCATGTCACCCCCTTAATTTGAATTATGTTTTTATTTGTAAATATCTATTTCTATGATTGATTTGATCATATTCATACTTTCCTATTGATTCTAAAAAACGTACCACTCCATGTGGGATTCGACCCCAATTCATTTAATTGGGTTATTATATTGACTAGCGATCGTTGACATTTAGAATTGGATGAAGTGTCCTGATACGTGAAATTAGGCTCCCACCCCAAGTAACCACAATATCTAGTAATGCAGTCAACTTCTAGCCCAACTAGCAAGAGTGATAATCAATCTAGGTCTCCCAGCGAGCTAGTCCACTCCTTTCCCAATTAGCAAAACTGACATAGGGGGGTGTCGACTCCAAAAAGGGTCTCAAATATAAAAGCCGCCCATCTAGACACACAATTTCAAAGCCATCCAACTAGAAAGAGTGCCCCGAGTGGTTTTACTCCCAAAAGGATGTCGTATATGAGATCAATCAATACTAAGCCATCGTTAATCAACGTCCCCTCACAAGGAATCACAAGAAGTATCCATCCTGAAAAACCCTAATCCCATGTCGCCTAAGAAAGAACAAAAGTTATGGTAACACATCGGAGGTCAAAACGGATATAAAAGAAAGCATATGAGCATATTGAAAGTAATATATGTACATCTAGGCAAAACATAACTAGACCTCTATAAGACTAGAATGTACACTCATGCAGATGTTAAAATGAAACTCAAATAGATCCCTTAAGCTTGACAGGTATAAAGAGTAACTAAGTCTACAAGATAGAAAAGCACCACAAATCCAAACCCAAGAAACAAAAGTAAGGCTCCTAACCCAAGTAAGCACAATATCTCGTAATTCAGTCAACTTCCAGCCAAGCTAGCAAGAATGATAATCAATCTAGGCCGCCTAGCTATCTAGTCCACTACCAAGAAGGTTGATTCCATCCTTGTATAGGGAGATGCAAACTAGCTCTTCTTTTTACAAGCACAAACTATAGGATAAGGGACGATCAACTGTTTTTTGTTTTAATTGATGGGTGGCACAAAATTTATTTTTCATAACAAGTTATCCTTATTAAACAAAAAAAAATGTAAACAAAAATAAGAGAAACAAACTAGGAATAGAAAACATTATGACTAATTGGTCCGAAGGAAATAATTGCACTTGTGGAAAAGCTAACAAAGGCTTCATTAGATTTGAGGTATTAGTAGAACAACTGTTGTGCTCCTTATTCTCTGGTACTATAACAAGTTTATCGTGATTTATTGCATGCTCAAGTAAGAACTTCAAGAATTGATGGAGCTTTATTGCGTTAAAACTACGCATACAACTACAAAATGGCATAACCTTGACATTCTTCAAATTCTGTAAAGGAACTTTGAATTTGTTTAGTTCAAACGAGAGGTACTTGTCTTCTAGCAAATCAATGTCTTTGCCCAAAAAAAAGCATGGTACTACAATTGTTGACACCCAATTTTGGACCTCCATGATATAGAGTAGTCATTGAGCTTTTTCAATTTTGAACGATATGAAATAAAAAAATTTTTATGAAAATTCACAAAGTTTTTTTTTAGTTATTTTAAATAGTTTTGTCACTTTCATAAATTTTTAATAATAAATATTTTTTATATAATTAATTACGTCTGTAATTTAGTATATTTGAAAATCATTTTAAAAAAAAAAGGTTTACATTTTAGCTAAGTATTTTATTTATTTACTTTAGTTTATATTATAGTTATAATTTCAAGTTAATTAGTTTGTAATTAAGGTAATTATTTTGTAACTGAATTAATTATTTTATATCGTTAGGATTAAGAAGCTCATTAATTTATTTATATTAATTCGTCTTATTTAGATTTTTGCTGAATTCATCAATCAATTTCATAACCGGCTAAGTTTTTAACCTCAATTGGTAATAATTCTAATTATTTGTTTTTGCAATTGTAATTATTTCCTCACTATGTTTTTAACCCATCAAAAGAAACTATTTTTTGGGCCCTACTTCTGAATCCACGCTGCCCACCAGATGAACCAGCATCAATTCCTCAATTTCAATTCTTTTTCAATGCCCAACTGACCCAATTTACTCTTCCTACAACCCATCAGTTTTCTTTCAATTCCCAGCCCATTTCCCCGATGACCCGACCCAAAACAGTAACAAAAAAGAAACCCAACAATAACAAGTTGCAATGAACAACAATACGCATACATCACCCCACCCCTACGCGTTCTTCCTCACAGGTACAACCCAGAGACTCCAGCGAATGAAACGAAACCCATCCAGAATAGATACAACAGTAGCAAAAAGCATCTGCCAGTTGTGTCTCCCATCCTTGGGGCCGTGAGATCGCTCCATGTGGCACAGCGAGGATGGGAGATCGATCTCGAGCGTCGATTTCGCCCTTTCCTCTTTCGGAATGGGCAGAGACCGCAGGAAAAAGATGTTTGGCTTGAATGGTGAAAGTATTTTTGATTTTGAATTAGGCCTTGGTTTGCCCATTTTTTCTGGTCCTTTCCCCCCTTTTTTTCGAAACCTAGTCTTTGTCTATAAGTACCTTCTTAGTCATTGTGTTGAAGGAGGATTTTTTTTGGTTGGAAAACTCTTAGAGAAAAGAATACTTACAGCAATTTAAGCAAAAAACAGAAAAAAAAGATATATACATACTAAGCACATTCGAAACAGAAATCAGTGAGACTATAGTGCGATTTCCTTGCTCATTCATAGAGAGTTCTCTTAACCTCGTTTTGGTGGTAGAGGTCGTCATTCCCTAGCTCTTTTTCGTCTGGTTCACTGCACTTCGAAAAGGTAATATTCATTTTCAGTTCAAGCATTTTTTTACTCTTAATGTGTTGTTGTTAAGTTCTTGATTATGTGAGCTGTTTATATGTTAATGTTTGGGATACTATTGACTCACTATTGATCGTAAATTAGTGTGGTTGTTTGTTTGCTTCGGAATACTGATGAGAGTTGCGGTTCTT
Source organism: Solanum raphanifolium (assembly GCA_036250405.1). NCBI lineage: Eukaryota > Viridiplantae > Streptophyta > Magnoliopsida > Solanales > Solanaceae > Solanum > Solanum raphanifolium. The sequence goes on from JAJOOE010010660.1 coordinate 11,817, forward strand.
CGCCTCTTTTGTTTATCGCCATGTCTTTTAGTTCTGTGACCAGAGTATATGCATATTTTGTTGGAGTAAATCAAAAGCAGTGGGTCAATCCTATTCCCTTAGGTTTAAATTTATTATTTTTTTTTTTTCTCTGTATGTGCCTTTAGCATGTGTTTCTCGTTTTGCTCTTGTTCATTTTGTTGATGACTAATCAGCCTGAGCTTGTTTACTTTAAATGGACTTAGTGTTAATATATTTAAAGAGTTATCTATGGAACTTAAGTTTGGGTAGCATATGTCTTCTCTGCTTACTGTGATAGTTCCTTAACCCTCTTTCTTATCCCCACAAACTGATGTAAATGCCTTTAATATTAAAATCTACACAAAGTACTGCTTTACTCGATTCTCTGCTTTCTTTTGGTTAATATTTTGGATAAAAATAAGTCACTGTTCATAGTTGCATCAGTATGGAATCCGAGTTTCTGATTTTCTTCTTCTAGATTTTAGTATTGTTAGAGTTTCATCTTTTAAAAATTTAGTTGAAGTATGTTACCTTTTGATACCAATTTTTAGAAGTAATAAATTTTTATGTCATAAAGGCCTTATTACATTGCTGGTCGGTTATTGTTTTGACATGATGTTTTCTTATTTAGAACAAGCTATGTTTTACTCGATGTTTCATTGCAGTTCTTCATTATTTGCCGTGAACACCAATGCTTGACTCTTTAAAATAATTTGTTGAGAATTATACCCCTTAATCCTTCACTGTTAAGTTATAGGGTGGGAATCAAATTTCCTTTAGTTCACTGTTGGTTTGTTTGTAAAACGGTATTTTTCTTCGTTCTAAAAAGCATGCGCAAATGAGCTATTAAATATCATGTTTTGTTATGGTCAATCAACGTGTTTCATTTTTTTTTTGACATGGTTTCTCCAAAATTTTAATGATCATATATGGATTTGAGTGTTAAATAAATATTCCAGTAAAATTTTAACTTAAACTTTTGTTTTAAAAAATAATAATAATAATTTGTTATCTTTTCTTTATTTTTTTATTTTTTTATTTATCTTGCATATTATTGACTGAGCACAAGTTGACATGAGTATTAATCTTGTTTTATTATTATTATTATTATTATTATTATTATTATTATTATTATTATTATTATTATTATTATTATTATTATTATTGTTATTATTATTATTATTATTATTATTATTATTTTATTTTGTTTCTTTTATAAACAGGGCTAGCCATATATTTAAAAATCAATTGTGGTGCAAGTTGTCATCCCTCTACTTAGTTGAAATTATAGAGTTGTGTTAATCCCTTTCTGTGATGTTACTGATTATTCTTTTCCTTCCTTTGTATGAACTCACTGCCCGAGTCCCCCACAGACTCTGTCTTTGCATTTCGAGAGAGCCATAAAGACTCAAATATTTTCCTTCCGAGTCAGTCAGCTATAAAAATCGACGAACAGGTCCCGAGGTCGAAAGAAGCAACATATCAATAATTTGGAATGATTGGGTCAAAGGCCCACCTTTCATTTTTTGTATTTTGTTATTTTGGGCCTAAGCCCTTGTTATTAAATTTTGCTATTACTTTGCTAGTTATAGGGCAGGTGGAAAATTGGGCCTAAGGCCTAAAAGAAAGAATGATTACTTTGTGTTAGTCTATGACAGGTGAAACTCAAATGGGCTGGAGCCTAACACAAAAATGGGCCCAACTACTGGTCCAGGCGGACAGAAACCAGATTTGGGTCCAACTCTCTTTCCCTCTTTACTTTACTGTGTTTGTTTTGCTTATTAGTATTTGTCGTTAATCTTAGGGTCGAAGAGTTCAAATCCCCGAAAGACGCTCATTTCGTTTTAACAATTTAACTAAATCGATCATCTTTCTAAAGACTTAAAAGAATAAATTTCGAGAAGTATCTCACTTAGATCGTAGGTCAATATTTCCCTTTTCCCCTATTATAACTGTCTCAACTATAAAATAGTTCAAGCGTTCTACTCAAATTAAGTTAAAATTATTTTAGCCAAATAATTAATTGTTGGATAACCACGTGTTAGCGGGCATTTCGGTTGCTTTCAAACCCTTCCCGAAATGCTAATAAGAACCCCGAACCCCCTTTAAATATTTTCATTAGATTTACTGTTTTAATCTTTTGAAAAAATAAGTTTTCTTAATTTTTCTTAAAAATTAAGTGGCGACTCTTAAACTAGTCAAATAATATTTTCCTAATAAAACACAAACACAGAACAAGGACAAATTGGGTTAGGTGGTAAGCTTAACAACTATAGTAATGAAATTGAAGTCGTTGAGGCTGTAAGGGATCAATATACATTTGACATAAAGATATTGTGAATTGAAAACCAACTGGCATATCAAGAAATATCATTAGGTTTTCCAAATTACGTCGAGCTTAAGAGGTTGTCTAGGGGAAGGAAAGCTTTTAAATACAGGAACTTATTGGCAACCATATGCATTCCAGCAACAATAAGGAAATGTCTTCCTCTTCCAACACCAAACTCGAAATCACCTTAATAGAAGAATGCGGCAGAATAAAGGTAAGTACATTTATTTACATGGCTTACAAACTAAACCAATAGTGATTTCCCATTCTTGTAACACCTTATAGCTTAGACCAATAAAAGGAATTAATATTTAACCTCGCGTACTAAATTAAAACTATATGAGTTAATTAAAAGGAAGTGAATCGATAGATAATTAATCAAGTTGAAATGTAGAAAACAGGAGCACAATTTACAATAAGCATAAAAAGAGTGGAGACATTTGGACTGATAACTGACCTTGGTAAACCAGGATGACAATATTATCCCATTAGCACAACGGACGCTTGCCAAATGATCTTTCTCTATGTGTTCATTCATTTCATGTAATTCATCAGAGTAGAGATCAAGATTTGCATGGTTCAAAGATGACAAGTCCTTGAGCTTAATTTTTAGATGATTAAAACCCCAGAAATAGTTAAATGTTGAACATATGGAGCAAAAATTTCAAAGCAGCATGTATCACATTCAAGTGAATACCGATCGATGTCAAGATGATCGTGATGGATCAATTGTAGTCATTATTAATCTTGATTGTGCACAAATTCATTTCCTTAACGGATAATGTACTGTCTCTCCTTAGCTGATCTACCATTAAAAAGTATAGTCTAAACTTTATGTTCAGATGTGATGATGGTGTTTCTTCTTTTTTCGTAATTGACATGTGGATTGAATTTGTTGTGAATAAGAAAGTGGAGGATTTATGCCTGAATATTTGTTATAGAACTGCTTATCCTACTGGGTATCATGACCAACCCTATAGCTTGCTAGAAGTTTTTTGTGGTAGTTCATCGATTATAATATTCAACTGCAATAATTACAGAACATTAGAAGAATGCGTACTAAATTGGACATATCTGAAGAGTTTAACACTGGAAAGTTTGTTAATCCAGGATGAACACATTAAACTAATAATGTCCTTAATTGGAATCTTTGAATCTATATGGATTTTGTGCAAACGATGAAAATCAAATAATCCATATAGATTCAATGATTCCAATTTAGGACAATTTGACATTATTTGTTTAATGTGTTTATCCCGAATAAACAAAATTTTCATCGTTAAACTCTTCAGAGATGTTTAATTTAGTACGCAATCTTCTCATATTCACAATTATTGCACTTAAGTTTTATAATCGATGAACTACTACAGAGAACTTCTGGCAAGCTATAGGGTTGGTTATGCCCAGTCGGATAAACAATTCTATAACATTTATTCAGGTGTAAATCCTCCACTTTCATATTCACATAAAATTCAAGCCATTTGTCAATTATGGAAAAATATGAAAGACCATCATCATATCTGAACACAAACTTTATATTGAACATTTTAATGGCTAAGGAGAGGTAGTACATTATCCGTGAAGGAAATAAATTTGTGCAGTGATGAGCTATCTATATAAACGACCATACTCCTTGGTATCATAAACAACAATGTTGATAGAAGTCCAGAAGTATTGCCAATCTTTAGAGAGAGTAGATGTTCTGAACGTGTCTGTTATCTTTTTCATAACGCGAACTCATGGATTCAGACAAATAAATGTCAAGGCTACCTTATGTGTTCGTGATGTTAGAACTATTATTGAGAGCAAGGTTGTCTACTCACTTCATAATATGGATCTATTTGTGGGAGAACATAGACTAGATGATCAGAAGGAATTGTATCAGTATGAGATCAAAGAAGTGTGTCTCTTAAAATTATTAAAAGCATATGGATCAATTGTCTTGGAACCTATTGAATGAATTTATGATCACGAGATAACTTATTTCTCAAACCCTTATCATAAGTTAACTCGTGATTACTTATCTGAAGTTGATGATTGGTCAAAGGACTTGTGTTTGCTACAATATTTGCGAACATATTTGCAATATTTTGACATTGTTACATTTTTATTGACTCTTATTTAAGAAGAATGTGACATCTTTCGAGCTTTGGAAACAATTTAACGTTTATCGATTTTATTTTACCCTTACAGTGTGTTTTATTTTACTTTTTATATTTTTTTCCCTGGATTATGTTTTTTTTTCTATTCAGTTGGTGAGTGAAAAAGTATTTTAAAGAAAAAATATATATTAAATATTATAGTTGGATCTATCGATTGGCTCAAACTGCTTGTGAAGTTAAGCAGACAAGCAGTGGCATCCTATGAAGTTGAAATTAAATGTGTTCAGCCAGACTACGTGTCTTGTGTACGAGTCCATCAAAATGTCAACAAAAATTTAATTTGAACACATAATTTTGAAGTGTAGCGAGTTCAACAACTAAGAAATTTAAAGATCAAACTCATCAACTTTAAATTTTAGATCTGCGTCTGCTTATAGTGTCAGACAATGTTAGATAAACAAAAATAATTTATAGTGGTCAATTTATCGATCACTGGTCTATTAACAGAAATAGAGAAATGCTTTAATTAAATATGCAAAATAAGCAGTAGCAATTTTAGAAAGGGAGAACGCAAAAAATAGAAACAAAAACATCCTTAAAATCGATCAAAATACAAGGAAAAAATATCAAAATCAACAGATAATGTAAACATAAAAACTCACAAAATAATACTAGCATGAAGGAGGATATTTTATTTATAAACTCAAAAGTTATATTTGTGTGTGTTCCTGTATATTGAAAATGACTAACAATATCCCTAATTATAATAGTAAACAACCAAACTAAACTAAGACTAAAAAATCTATTCCTATATGAACTAGGAAAAACAAATCCTAACTAGACAATAATTAAATAAATATGAAAATAACAAATCCTAAATAACTCAGGATTCTTACTCTAACTTTGAATTACTATTTCCAACATTCTCCTGTGATTAAAAGTTATATACTCTTGCCTCTTTCTTCTTTTCATTCTTGTTGTATTGAAAAACTCTTTCTTCAATCCTCAATTTTTTTCTTGTCATTGGGGCTGTATTGAAAAACTTCTCTTCAATCCTCAATTGTTGGAGTAGTTCTCTTCAATTCTCATTTTTTTTCTAGGTTGTGTCGAAACACATTTTCTCCAACTTCCAAGTGTTAGAGCACTTTCTTTTTAACTCACGATATTTTTTCTTGGTTGTGTTGGAGTACTTCTCTCCAACTTTCAAGTGTTGGAGCACTTTCTCTCCAAGTTTTGATATTTTTTCTCTTGTTTGTGTTGGAGCACTTCTGTCCAACATCCAAGGTTGATGCATTTCCCACCAACGCCTTTTCTATTTTTTTTTTGTTTTTTCGTGTAGGAACACTCTCTTTCCAACTCTCACTGATGCCCTTCCCATCAACTTTTTTTTTTGTTTTTTTTTTATTATTTTGGTGTTGCTCTCTCCAACTCTCGATGATGCCCTTCCCATAACTCCTTTTCTTTTTGTGTTTTTTTTTTAAATTTTTTGTTGTTGGAACACTTTCTCTCCAACTCTCATTGATGCCCTTCCCAGCAACGCTTTTTTTTTTTTAACTTTCTCTATCTTTTAATTTAGAGAAGAGTTTCTTCTTCTTGTGCTTGGTTGCACTTCTTTAAATTTACAATATTTTTGTAATTCTTTCCTCTTATCATGTTCTTTTCATGCATATATTATCCGTCTAGCTTTTGTCAACATGATCATTGGCTAGACGGGCGACATATATCGGTCATAACCGCCTGCCGGCAACAGAAACTTTAAGATCGTTTACAAGCTCTGATATCAATTTGAAGGAGGATATTTTATTTATAAACTCAAAAGTTCTATATGTTTCTCTATATTTGTATGTGTTCCTGTATATTGAAAATAACTAACAATATCCCTATTTATAATAGTAAACAACCAAATTAAACTAAGACTAGAAAATCTATTTCTATATAAATGTCACGGCTCGAGCCGACACTTTGGGTGTGACCGGGCACTCGAGAACCATTTCTGATCCCCAAGCAAAACCTTGGCCTGGCTCAAAACTCAGCGGAAGACTTACTCAACAATATATTAAATCAAAAGTAAAGGTTTCTCAAAAGTCTCAAAGTAATTAACACAAAATATTTAGAAAAACATTCAACTGGCCAAGAGAGGCAACTCAAGTGTTGAACATTAACAATAGATTAATAAGAACTATGGAAATGACATAAATTTACCTCCAAACTAGTTTTGAAAAGTCAGTTACATGCTTATACTAATATGGTGACCTATTAACACCTCTGCTACTAAATAGTGAATTTTTTACCCCATGAGACGTGTAGCACCACTCTCACAATGGGAGGTGTATCACTTTTGTGCCACATCAATGCCATGTCACTGCCACATCAGATGCCATGTCAAATATTGCCTAAAATTCTCCATGTCATTCAATTGTTTCTTTTTCAATGAACACCACAATGAAACCACTACCATTGCTGCCATAGTACTATCAAATCTATATATTTCACCGAAGAAAATCAAAATAGTCACCACAAATTCAACATCTACGATCAAATCCACCATTGAAATCATACATCATTATCCGCACAAAAATTATAAAGATCCACCACAAAATTTGACACCGATAAACAAACTCATCTCCAAAATAACATCATCACCATCAAAAGGTACAAATCCACCACCAAATATCACTACTTTCATTATCAATATCAATTTTCTCTGTTATACCTCCTTTAATCCACACTTCTTATTCACCCCTTACCAACAAATCTATAATTATATTTTATTTTTTAAACTTAATCATCAATTTTATCAAAAACCAAGAAAATCAAAGAGAAAAATCAAATACAATAAAAATGGTGAAATTGAATAAACATTAAAATAGGATATGATGAGGGGTGCGGGAGATGATTTAGGGTAGTGGGGTGGATGGAAATTGGTTATGAAAAAAATCAAGAAGAAGAAGAAGAAGAAGAAGAAGAAGAAGAAGAAGAAGAAGAAGAAGAAGAAGAAGAAGAAGAGGAAGAGGAAGAGGAAGAGGAAGAGCAAGAGAAAGAGAAAGAGGAATAGGAAGAGAAAGAGAAAGAAGAGGAGGAGGAGGAGGAATAGTATATTATGAGGGGTGGGGGGAGATGATTTTGGTGGAGGTGTAGTAGGGTGTATGGAAATTGGGTATGAAAAAAATAAACAAGAGGAAGAAGAAGAGAGAAGGGGAGGAATATGATATGATGAAGGGTGGGGGGAGATGATTTTGGTGGAGGTGTAGTGGGGTGGATGGAAATTGGGTATGAAAAAAATAAAGAAGAAGAAGAAGAAAATGAAGAAGATGATGAGGAAGAGGAAGAGGAGAAAGAAGAGAAGGAGGAGGAGGAATAGGATATGATGAGGGGTGGGGGAGATGATTTTGGTGGAGGTGTACTGGGGTGGATGGAAATTGGGTATGAAAAAAATAAAGAAGAAGAAGAGGAACATGAAGAGGAAGAGAAAGAGGAAGAGGAAGAAGAGGAAGAGGAGGAGGAAGAAGAGGAGGAAGAAGAAGAAGAAGAAGAAGAAGAAGAAGAAGAAGAAGAAGAAGAAGGAGGAGGAGGAGGGGGAGGGGGAGGAGAAGAAGGAGGAGGAAAAAAGGAAGGTGAAGAAGAAGAAGCATAAGGAGAAGAAGAAGAAGGAGAAGAAGAGGAATAAAGAGAAGAAGAAGGAGGAGGAGGAGCAGGAGAAGGATAAGAAGAAGAAGAAGGAGAAGGAGAAGAAGAAGAAGGAGAAGACGAAGAAGAAGAAGAAGAAGAAGAAGAAGAAAAAGAAGAAAAAGGACAGTAGAAAGGACATTTTTTATTTTAGTTTTAAGTTCATATGCCTTATATCTCTTTTATTCCAAAAATGTAGATTTGTCGCCTTCCACATCTTCCATTCAAAAAATCTCAGTTTTATGGTCTAGAGAGGTCTACTCCTTCCAACAACAAGGAAAATATACACCTCTTTCCCCCGTTTTCTTTCATGAATATTGTAGGATTTTCTTTCAATCTGAAGTGTTGATATTTAGATTTGCAAATCTTCCTAACCGAAGGTGCATTTTTGCTGGATTTGGTTGATTTAATAGTTTTTCAATGTTCTCATTTCTAGAAATTACCACCTTCTACTGAAAGTTAATTTTTATTTAGTTGATGTGTTAGTGTTTGTTCTTGCCGCGTGTTTTGAAGGTCCACTGCCTTCCACATCATTTATCTCAAAAAGGTAGATCCACCACCTTCCACATCTTCCATTCCATAAATCTTAGTTTTATGTTCCAGATATGTCTACTCCTTCCAACAACAAAGAAAAGGTACAATTCTTTCCCATGTTTTCTTTCATGAATATTGTGGGTTTTCCTTTCAATTTGAAGTGTTGTTATTTAGATTTCAAAATCTTCCTTATCAGAGTTGCATTTTCTGCTAGATTTTTTGGATATATATGTTTTTCAGTGTTCTCTAAGCTATAAATTACCACCTTCTACTTAAAGTTAATTATTATTTAGTTTATTTGTTAGTGTTTATGCTTGTTGCGTTTTTTGAAGGTTCACCGCATTCCTCATCTTTTATTCAAAAATTGTAGATCCACAGCTTTCAACATCTTCAATTAAAAAAATCTTAGTTTTATGTTTCCAATAGGTCTACTACTTCCAACAACAAGGAAAAGGTACACCTCCTTTCCCCGTTTTCTTTCATGAATATTTTGGATTTTCCTTTCAATATGAATTGTTTCTATTTAGATTTGCAAATCTTCCTTACGAAAGGTGCATTTTTTGTTGCATTTTTGTTTGATTTAAATGTTTTTCAATGTTCTCTTTGCTATAAATTACCACTTTCTACTTAAAGTTAATTTTTCTAGTTGATTTGTTAGTGTTTGTGCGTGCCGTGTGTTTAGAAGGTCAACCACCTTCCACATCTTCTATTCCAAAAATTTAGATCCACCTCCTTCCCCATCTTCCATTTCAAAAATCTTAGTTTTATGTTCTAGAGAGGTCTACTCCTTCCAACAACAGGTAAAAGGTACACCCCTTTCTCGCATTTTCTTTCGTGAGTATTGTTAGTTTTCCTTTTAGTCTGAGGTGTTCTTATTTGGATTTGCAAATCTTACTTACCGGAGGTGTGTTTTTTTTTGTATTTGTTGGATTTATATGTCTTTCAATGTTGTCATTTCTATAAATTACCACCTTCTACTCAAATTTAATTTTTATTTAGTTGATTTGTTAGTGTTTGTGCTTGCCACGTGTTTCGAAGGCTCACCGCCTTCCACATGTTTTATTAAAACAAATGTAGATCCACCGCTTTCCACATTTTCCATTCTAAAAATCTTAGTTTTATGTTCCCGATAGGTCTACTCCTTCTTTAACGACTTGTTCTCGTCATTATAGAAAAGCCAACGGGGAAAATTTTTGGCCGGAAAACTTTTTCGTAGTATGTCGATTTTTCCAATCTTGTCCAGATTTGGACCAAATCAGAGTCTGTGAGGTCCAAGTAAATCTGGTAGCAATTGGATGATCTAATTGTGAATTTGATCACATGAGTAGATAGATAAGTCGTTAAGGAATTCATACAATTTTATGGAATTGAATTCGTGCAAGTGAAACTCCCGAAATTGATCTTAGCATAAATGGTATATTCTGAGTGTCATTGGTTGAAGGTGTGTTGTGAAAAATTAATTAAAATAGATCACTGTTTCGTGCAATCCGCTTTGGCAGAGATTTTGGTCGCTCTGGCTGGGCCGCTATAGCGAGGTGAGGACCGCTATGGCGGGCCCGACGCGACATAAAGTCATAAATAAACACCAAAACATCTTTATGCTGTACTTTTCAATTTTTAGAGCTAAGGAACGAACCCCAAGCGATTCTTAACAGTTTTTCACTATTCCTAAGGCTAAAAGTAAGTTTTTACTCCCCGAATCCGTTTTTGATTTGTAGAACGTAATCTAATTGGTAATTATCGATGGGGGAGATTTTTGATCTAGAATTTATGGTGGAAACAACCCTAATTTGGATACTTGGGATCATGGGTATGATCTAGGGTTGTTAGAATTGTTAGTAATTCGGGTAATTAGTGATTGTTTATTGATTGCCGTATTATATTAATTGTTTGTAGACCAAGAACAAGCGGAACGAATCCGGAATGGCAAGAATCCAGTTTCTTAGGGTTTCAAGCTTGTTTCGAGGTAGGTGATGGTTGTGATTCTATGATTGTGTGATGTATGTTTGTTTTTGCTTCATTATGATACATGTATGTATGTGAATGTTGCATTATTGATCACACTCGTTGTAAATGAAGATATTGAATAATTGTATGCCATGAAATTATGACTTGATTATATGATTATGAGAATATACTTTATGATTGTGATTGTGGCTTTTTGATTAGATCGGGTGTTGGATTCTGACATACTAACTTGGATCGTTTGCCACGTTTCGGCATAAACATTGAATCAGGTAGCATGTTTCGGTATGGTAACTGTTTGGGTTTGGGTTCCATGAGAGGACCAATGATTTGACATAATTGTGTAGCTTGAGAAATGTGAAATGCATTGTTGTTCTTAATGTTATTAATATTGTATATACTCGATCTATGCATGTGATTATATTTTTGCATTGACTTATGTAAGTTACATTTAGTAGGATAGCCGTTTGATCTTACCAGTACACTGTGGTTGTGTACTAATACTACACTTGCTCTTTCTTTGTTGAGTACATGGCATCATCAAGCGTCTATTGACAGACCTCGGTTAGAAGATCAGTGATCGTTCAAATTCAAGGGTGAGCCACTTCGTTCGGGCTGCCATGAGTTCTCTTTTCGTATATGTCCACATTTCGGACTTTGAATTTTCTAGTTAGTTGTTAGTTCGTTAGTTTGGGGTTGTAACCCTTCTTGTTTAAACTTTTGGATCATTGTTATATATTTTGGTTCATTGAATTCCAGGTTCTAGGTAATATTTCCACATTTTTGTTAAATTATTAGACTTTTGTTTGGAGTTTATGAGAACTCCCTATTTATTTCCTTAGTATTTAAGTTGTTTCTATAACTTAAATACTGTAGTTTTTGGTTTAGTTTCTTAGGTTGAGCTGTAGTAGTGGTTCTCCCACCGAAGTGGTAGTGTAGTTGCCAATCACGACGGTCTGGGTCGTGACAAAGTTGGTATCAGAGCACTCGGTCGAGGCAGAGGTAGGAGAAGAGCTTGGGGTAGAGGCTGAGGAAGAGTGGTGCTTACTCGAGATGGGGTACCGATTGAAATTGCTCCCCAAAAAGAGGCCCCTCTTGTGCATCATGAAAAGATAGAGAAGGCTATTGAGGTTGAAAATGTTGAGGAGGTTGGATAAGAGTAAGAGGTGCCGACTGAAACTACAGGTATTCCTCCCATCGACCCAGTGTTAGCTCAACATATCATGTCATTTTAGAAAGGATTGGTTGGTCGTGAAGTGCTTCCATCTGTTCAAGCAACTCAAGCTCCTGCTAATCCCCCCATTGCTATCATTACTCCCAAGGTGGGTGGAAACGTAGGTACTGATGCTTTCTTCCATCTTTTGGTGGGATCTGTTATGACTCGTAATGAGCATGAAATGTTGACTAAGTTTTTCAAGCTAAAGACTCCCGTATTTCTTGGTTCCGAGAGTGAGGATGCTTATGAGTTTATCTTAGACTGCTATGAGAGGCTTCATAAATTGGGAATTTTCTATCAGCATGGGGTAGATTTCGTGACTGTTCAACTTCAAGGTGTGGCCAAGTACTGATGGAGAGCTTATATGCAGTGCAGATATTCAGTTTTACCTCCACTCACTTGGACCCAGTTTCATGTTCTGTTCTTGGAGAAATATATGCCTAGAACTTTGAGAGATCGTAAGAAAGATGAGTTTATGGCTTTGGAACAAGGTGGTATGTTTGTTGTTGCTTATGAGGCTAAGTTCCATTGTTTATCTAGTTATGCTATGCAGTTGGTGACTACAGAGGAAGAGAGAATATGTTTATATATTATGGGATTAAATTTTGAGTTGCTGGTGTTATCTGTTCATATGACTTTTGTAGGAAGAAACTTTAATGAGGTGACAGACTTTGTTATGAAAGTGGAGGGGGTGAGGCGAGACGTTCAGGCTAAGGCATTGGCAAAAAAGGCCAATAACTCAGGTAACTTTCAAGGTTCTTATTACATAGGATCAGGAAGACCAACACTTCCCGCCAGGCCAATTCTGCTCGACATGCCCACCTCTACAGGTAATTACACAGGAACACTATCTCATAATTTGATTCAGGATAGCAAGGGAGTCGCACCTTTGATGGGCAGCAAACCATCTTTTGATCGTACTTGCTATAATTGTGGAGAACCTGGGCATATGAGGAGAGATTGTCCCCACAAACGTGTGTTGGATTCCACGCAGCAACCATCTAGAGAAATGGTACCCACGGGGAATGGTAATAATGGTAGAGGACGTAAGGTGGGCGAGGAGGTAATCGTAGAGGCCGTGGGGATGGAGGAAATGGTAATGCAGGCAGAGGTATCGTGCAGGCAGGCAGGGAAGTAGCTCGTCAGGATGATAGGGCTTAATGTTATGCCTTTCCAGGCAAGAATGAGGCAGAGGTATTTGACACAGTGATCACATGTACTATTCTTGTCTGTCACCGGATAACTAATGTGTTATTTGATCGAGTTCTACTTATTCATATATATTCGTGAGATTTTCTTCAGAATTTGCTATGATTTGTGATATTCTTGATGCCCCATCCATGTTTCTACCCTTGTTAAAAAGTCTATCATAGTCACCTATGTCTATCGTGTTTGTTCTATTTTGTTTATGGGTTATCAAACCTGAGCTGATTTGGTGATTTTGGGTATGACTGACTTTGACATAATCTTAGGCATGACTTGGTTGTCCCCCTATTATGTTGTGCTTAATTGTAATACTAAGTCTGTTACTCTAGAAATTCCGGGAAGGGGAAAATTAGAGTGGGAAGGGGTGCACAAGCCTAAGCAAGCTAAGATTATATCCTCCATTCGGTCTAGGAAACTGGTAGTGCAGGGTTGTTTGGCTTATTTTTCTCATATGTGAGATGTTGAGGTTGAGTCTCCATCTATGAAGTCTATTCATGTTTGTGTCGGAATTTAGAGAAGTGTTTCCTAATGATTTGCATGGTATGCCTCCGGATAGAGATATAGATTTTTGCATTGATTAAAAACCTGGTACTCGTCCCATTTCCATCCCTCCATATCGCATGGCTCCGGTAGAATTGAGGGACCTTAAGGCTCAAATCCAAGAACTTCTTGATAAGGGATTTATTCGTCCTAGTGCTTCCCCATGGGGTGCTCCAATTTTGTTAGTTAAGAAAAATGATGATAGTATGAAAATGTGTATAGATTACCGTCAATTGAATAGGGTCACTATTCAAAACAAGTACCATTTGCCTCGAACAAATGATCTTTTTGATCAATTGCAAGGTGCATCAGTTTTCTCTAAGATTGATCTAAAATCTGGCTACCATCAGTTGAAAATTAGGCCTGAGGATGTGCCCAAGACGACGTTTAGAACTCGCTATGGGCACTATGAGTTTTTGGTTATGTGTTTAGGTTTGACCAATGCGCCTGTAACTTTTATGAGTTTGATGAATGTGGTGTTCAAACCATTCCTTGATTCGTTTGTTATAGACTTTATTGTTGATATTTTGGTCTATTCGAAAAGTGAGGAAGAGCATGCCGACCATCTTCGTATTGTCCTGGGTGTTCTTGGGAAGTAAAGGTTGTATGCTAAATTTTCTAAGTGTGAATTTTGGTTGACTTTGGTTACATTTTTGGGGCATGTAGTTTCAAAACAAAGGGTAATGGTACATCCCCAAAAGATTGAAGCGGTTAAGAATTGGGTTCATCCTAGCTCTGTGACGGAAGTTAGGAGCTTTGTCGGGCTCGCTAGCTACTATCGTCGATTTGTGAAGAACTTTGCTTCTATTGCCACTCACTTGAAAAATTTGACCAAAAAGGAGGTACCCTTTTAATAGACTGAAACGTGTGAAGAGAGCTTCCAAAAGCTCAAGACTCTCTTGATCACCACACCTATTTTAGCATTACTAGTGGAAGGTAAAGACTTTATTGTTTATTGTGATGCTTCACATTCTGGTTTGAGTGTTGTGTTGATGCAGGATAAGAATGTTACAGCTTATGCCTCGCGTCAATTGAAGGTGCATGAGAGGAATTATTGAACGCATGATTTACAGTTGGTAGCGGTAGTGTTTGCTCAAAAGGATCTGAATTTGAGACAACGAAGGTGGATGGAGTTGATTAAAGATAATGATGTCACCATGCAATACCATCTGGGTAAGGCTAATGTAGTGGCAGACGCTTTGAGTTGAAAAGCGGTGAGTATGGGTAGTTTAGCTAGCTTAAGTGTAACCAAGCGATCTTTGGCTAAGGAAATTCAGACCTTAGAGTCTAAGTTCATGCAATTGGTCCTCTCAGAAAGAGGTGGGGTGTTAGCTAGTATTGAAGTAAGGGCCACATTCATTGAGGAGATCAAGGCCAAACAATTTGAGGATGAAAAATTGAATGACCTTAAGAAGAAGACTACGATTGCTAAGGCATAAGAGACCACTCTTGATGCGGAGGTTGTGCTCAATTTTAAAGGGAGAATATATCTTCCTAGAGTAGATGACTTGATTCAGAAATTGTTGGCAGAGTCTCATGGTTTGCGATATTCTATTCATCCAGGTGTGACCAAGATGTACCGAGATTTGAAGCGAATTTATTGGTGGCCAGTCATTAAGAAAGATATAACGGAGTTTGAGGCTAAGCGTCAAAAGTTTCAACAAGTGAACTATGAACATCAAAGGCCTACATGGTTGCTTTAATAAATGCCAATTTCAGAATAGAAGTGGGAGAGGATAGCCATGGATTTTGTCGTTGGACTTCACAAGACTTTGGGGAAATTTGATTCTATTTTGGTAGTGGTTGATATATTGACTAAGTGAGCCCATTTTATTCCGGTAAGAATAAATTACAATGCTGAACAATTAGCTAAGGTGTATGTGAAAGAGATAGTGAGGTTGCATGGGGTGCCCCTTTCTATCATCTCAGATCGTGGTACGAAGTTTACCTCCAAGTTTTGGAGGAAATTACATGATTAATTAGGCACACAACTCACTTTTAGTACAACCTTCCATCCACAGACGGACGGACAGTTAGAAAGGACTATTCAAGTGTTAAAAGATATGTTGAGGGAATGTGTGATTGATTTTGGAGGGCACTGGAATAAGTTCTTACCTTTGTGTGAATTCTTTTATAATAATAGTTATCACTCCAACATTGATATGGAACCATTCGAAGCACTTTATGGGAGGGGATGTAGATCACCCATAGGATGGTTCGAGTATGGAGATGTGAAACCTTTGGGGGTGGATTTAGTGAAGGATGCTCAAGATAAGGTGAGGAGCATTCAAGCAAAGGTTTTAGCGGCCCAGAGTAGATAGAAAAACTATGCAAACCATAAGGTAAGAGATATGACTTTTCAGACTAGTCAGAATGTTCTTTTTAAGGTGTCACTGATGTGAGGCTAAAAATACATATTTTTAATCATTATTTCCTCACATTTATTATTTATATTTGTCCTTTTTGAACATGAATTTTATGAATTGTGTTAAATGGTATATTTTATTTGTTGGATTAAATTGGTGGAAAAATGAAGAAGTTTGGAGCTAAAACAAATTAAAGATGGAAGGTTGAAGAATGAAATCAAGCAGGCAGGTTAATGGATTAAATTTAATAAAATAATATATTTATATATAAAAGGAAATGGCGGCTGCAAATTGTGGAATTTCAATTTTTACGCTTGTTTTTTGCTGCTGCCACGTGGCAGCAAGTGAAGTGTGCAGAATTATGTTGAGGCGGCAGTATTACTGTTCACGCGGCGAAAAAGGAAAAGGAATCCAATTCTTTTTGGTTTTGGATTTCCTAATTTAAGGTGGACTCAATTATTTTATTTAGGGTTTCCTATATCTATAAATAGTGCATAGAAATAATTATTTAGAGGAGGCCAAGAACCAAGATACAAGACACAATATAAATTTTCTTCTAGCTTAGGAACTTTGGAAGAGCCGCCGTGGAGGCCAGAGAATTGTGGTTTATTCTTTCTTCTCCTTTATTATTTATTTGTATTCGTGATTAATAAAAAATAGTTTAGCTATTGTTCTTAACTTTTTATGATTAACACAAGCATATTTATTTTAATAAATTTTGATTGTGTTTTTGAGATAATGAGTAGCTAACTTTCATAACTAGGGTTGTGGGAACCATGAACGATTAACAAAGTATGAATAGTAAATAAACAATTCTTGAATAATATTTTGCATGAATTGATAATTCTTTCGTTTAAAAATCCTTTTAACGAGTGCACGCGTTAGAACTCGCCTTGTTGCTACTTGCCGGACCAAGAAGGTAATCAACAAGAAAAGAATTATCAACATAGATTTAGTGTGATACTATCTAATAGGCTAGTGTCGATTGGTGCGAAGTAATAACTAAGCCAAACA
>JAJOOE010010661.1:0-26374 GCA_036250405.1 Solanum raphanifolium
TTAGTGAATTTAGTTGTTGGAATTAAGTCAAAACTAAACTAGTTAAAGTTAAAAAGTTGTTAAGTTGTTTAAATAAGTTAAAATAAATATTGTGGTTTAGTTGGTGGATTTAGTTGTTGGAATTAAGTCAAAACTAAACTAGTTAATGTTGTTTGAATAAGTTAAAATAAATAATGTCGTTTAGTTGGTGGATTTAGTTGTTGGAATTAAGTCAAAACTAAACTAGTTAAAGTTGTTAAGTTGTTTAAATAAGTTAAAAGAAATAATGTCATTTAGTTGGTGGATTTAGTTGTTGGAATTAAGTCAAAACTAAACTAGTTAAAGTTGTTAAGTTGTTTAAATAAGTTAAAATAAATAATGTCGTTTAGTTGGTGGATTTAGTTGTTGGAATTAAGTCAAAACTAAACTAGTTAATGTTGTTAAGTTGTTTAAATAAGTTAAAATAAATAATGTCATTTAGTTGTTGGAAATTATCATTATTGTTTGTGATAATGGATCCTGATCATAGTTGGATGTATAATAGAAACAATCCTGGTCGAGCGGGTATGATTCCAGAGTTCGCATAAGGTGTCACTAGATTTATAAATCATGCAAAGACACTTGATGATTTTTTAACTTCAAGATTGATTAGGTGTCCGTGTGTTAATTGTGAAAATGTGAGATATCATACAACAGAAACTGTTGCTATGCATCTTATGATGAATGGATTCAAACCAGGGTATACAGTTTGGACTCTCGAGTTAATATTTCAAAACGAGCCTCAGTTTCAACTACTCGCTCGGCACACCAGTCACATAATGCCTCTACTCATTTGGCTCCACAATCTGGTTATACTATATCTACACCCACTGTGGTACCTAGTTCGGGTTACCAAACATTGCAGGGCAATTCACATCTTGGTCGTGGGTCTACCATACCATCAGCTAGTGCTAGTCAGTGCAATAGTTTGAATACTAGTAGTGGATCAATTGGACTTTCCAATCTTCATCTTGAATCCAATGGCTCAGAGCCTAATACTCCCACCACCCAGCACTCAGATGCACATGGTCCTCAGCCGGGCTATAGAGACAATTTTTGGATACTTGTCATTGAGCCATTAGGATACAAGTATGATTTAATTATGTTTCATCTTTTATTTATCTATTTATATTTTAATTGATTGATTATTTTTTATTTACTCTACTTTGTCAATGAACTCGTATTTCAGCTTACGTCCGGATGTGGGTAAGGCAAAGATTATTTTAAAGTGCATTGGAACTCATTATAATGGTGTGTATCCAAATTGGAGTTCGATTCCACTTAACACCCAAGGGCAGATGGTCAACGAATTTAAGGTAAGAATATATATAAATTAAATTCACATCATATACATTTAAATTCTCTAGTCATTTGAACAATAAACATTTAGTTATTTTTTACTACAGAAATATTGTGTATGGGCTCCCGAACACGAGGATGACGTTCAAGTGAACTTCAAGCTTAAAGCTTCAAAGTTGCTTTCTAGCACATTTTGTGACTGTCGGAGAGAAAACAGAATTCCTAAGTTTATATTACTGGATCGATGGGCTCTGTTATTGAAACATTGGAGTACTAATGAAAAATTTAAAAAGAGGAGTGAGACTGGGAAGATGGCTCGCGCATCAGAAAAAGGGAGGCTCTTTGCACACTGGTGGAGCTATTAGCCAGGTTACTGGGAAGGAAAGAATGGTATACTTTCTTAATTTAGTAATATAATTTTTTTCTTTTTTGATAAGTACTTTTTGGAGATTAAACGAAATCAAATTCTATATATGTTATTTGCAGGAAAAAGAGTTGGGTAGGCCGGTAGCTGTAGCAGAGATGTTCAAGGTTACTCACGTCAAGAAGAGTACGAACCCCACAGAAGAAGAAAGATGGATTGAGCCACGTGCTCAAGAGACATATGTATGAACTCCATTTAAACTAATCTTTTTCTCTTTTCCTTGTATCTATTACATTTTTATTCGTAGAGTTCTTTGTTTAAATTACAGGATAGGTATATACTAATATCTCAGGAATATCGTAGTACTCTACCTCATGAGAGTCAGGACAGACCATTTACACAAGAAGAAAACGAGAATCTTTGCAAACAGAGTGCTGGTGAACCGATTAGAGGTTCAGTCTACGGCTATCCAGAAAAGGCGTATCAGAAGAAGAAGTCTTGGTATTGTCGTTCATCATACTCAAGCTTTGATGGCGGGGATAGAGAGACAATATTTGCAATGGAGAGTTGTTGACACCCAATTTTGACTCTCCACGATACGAATTATTTTTTGAACTTCTTAATTTTTAAACGATTTGGAATAATTAGCTTTCTAAAATTCAAATATTTTTCAAGGTTATTTTAAGTAATTTCGATCGGTTTTTTATAATTTATAAGTAGTAAATATATTTCATATAATTATATATGTAATTAGTATATTTTATAAATATTTGAACGTCGTCTCAAAAGATTTCTTTGTTTTTTAAGTTAAATATTTTGTCAATTTAATTTGGTTTAGAGTCTGAGGTAATTAATTTGTAGCTAAATTAAGTATTTTATATTTAAATTAATTATCTTATGTCGTTAAAATTAAGAATCCATTTAACTAATTAATATCAATTTATTTTATTCGATTAGTAGCCGAATCTATCCTAATTAATTAAATTTGGCTATATTTTAGTTTTCAGATTGGCTGTAATCAAGACTTCTATAGCTAACCCTTAAATCCAATTTTATGCCTTTCAAGGACCAAGCAGGCCCAATCCTCTTGTAACCCTTCCCAGTAGCCCATTGCTTCAACTTTCCCAACGTTCCAATTTAATTTAGCCGACCCAACCCAATAATCCCCTCAACCCGGCCCAAATCCATTTATCCTTCACAAAAAGAACGCAGATTTCCAGAACGTCTCCAGCAGCCCAAACAAAATGACCCCTGCATCCTCTTTCTTCTTCACCAACACGTGAATACACTGCAAAACCCAAAAACGTCGACAACGATACACGTCACAAATCAACAACTGTATGCAGCAGTCCAAAATGTCGGAACGGCGAAATCCACGGAAAAGCAAGAGTCTACCCTCACCAAATCGTTCCAGCCCTACCAGCCGCGTCCAATTGACCTTGTAGCTACGAGATGGCGCCACGTTAAGTACAAGGACGAGTGGATCGATCCAAACCTTCCTTTCTTTCTCTCTCGTCCGGATTTCGTGGGATTTGGGTTGAATTCTTGTACAAACGAACAGCTCCTTGGTTTTTGGGAAATTTTGAATTGAGGATTGAGTTGGAGAATTTCGATTCTATCCTCGTTCTCACTTGAATTTCCGTCCCTTTTTTCCCAAAACGAACCCCAAATATTTCCCCTATCAATACCCCTCCTCTTCACTATAAAAGAAAAAGGTTTTTGAGCAAAAGATAGTTAAAAACATACTAAATATATACCAAGGAACCAAAGGAGAACTAGTTTCTGGGTTGAGTTCAATATTCTACTCGAATTCCTTTATCCTTGCCCGAGTCGAAATCTCGTTGTGGTCGTGGAAAGCTACTTCTATGCTCGTTCCGTCCCTGTTCGATGCTCATAACGAGGTAAATCACCTGTAACTCCCTTATTCAATTAGTTTTTTGTAAATTCTAGACCATGAGGTGTACTTTGATCCATGCCACAATACTCTCGCGTGATATGTTAAAGCTTAAGTCGCTTTCTTAATTTTTATTTTTTTTTCAGAAATGAGTAGCGCATGTTCTGTTCTTAAAATGATTTAGTATATATTTGGAATTGTTCTCTGTTTGTAGTCTTCCGAATTGGTGTTCATTGTGCTTGCCTCGAGTTTTAGCTTGTGTTATTGGCTAATCATGTTGTTGTTCTATTCTTCTTTTGATATAATAGGATCCATGCTTGTTGTTATGTATTTTGAGGATGCAAATAAGTTATACAGTGGTATTTAGCTACCTTCAAAATTAGTAGACTTTCATGTAATAGTTTTGAATAGGATTAGTTAGTCACATTTAGTTCATACTTATTTAACACCCATTTTTGTGTTAATATTCATGTCACATTTGTTGGGTCTGTTTGAAAGCGTCAAGCAGTTCATTATTGGGGGCATTATCCCATATGTCTCTTATTGTTTAGATGTCGTCCAGATCTAGTTTGAACGTGTTGTTGTTTTTTCTGGAAATATGGGTATTGTTTCGGTTGTTTGGTTCTAAATGGTATACAATCTTGCTCTTGTTTAGCTTGACGTGCCTTAAGTAAGATCGTGTTACTTTTCTTGGTTACGGGTTGCATAAAATGTGTCATAGTTTGCATTTGTTCATTCATTTTATGTGTTTACTCCTTTGGGATAAATGAATCTGTCCTCTTTGCTATTTGAGATCTCTGTGAGCCTCATGTCTATTTTTAACAAGTTTCAATAAGTTGGGAGTACTGTGAATGTGCACCCATACTTTTGCTTTTATTGTTCTTCAACTTCAGCATGTCTCAACAATTGCTATGCTATATTTTTTTTTTATTTGCTTTGGTGATCGCTGGCCCTTTTATTTCCTCTCTACATAGCTTGATTTGGTGTCGTACAGGTTAAGATCAGTAATAAGAAAGCTGTCCGGTTAATGTCAGTATTAGGCTATGCCTTTGTGCAAAATTTGAGTCATTGACCGCTCATTTCTTATTGTTATATTTAGTTAGAAAGCTCACCTATGTAAAAATAATATTTTTTGACTAAATCCTACCTACCTTACTTGTTTATAACGGTGTTTTAAGAGTTGAAAAAAAAAGACTTGAATGTCTCTTTCCTTTTACTTAAGCTACCTATTGTAGGCTTAGCTATATCAATTCTTGTGCTTTTGAAATAAATATTCAATAGTCACATTTAGTAGAGGACATATTTGTTCACTGTCTCTTTTATATTACATCTAATTAAAATTTCTTTCTTCTCTATTTTGAACCTGCTAGTAGTGATTTTAATCTTGTAATAGGTAATAGTTTTTTTAAAAAAGTTTATTAGTTTACATCTCATATGACCTTTGTTCTAATGCCTGATGCTTGATCACTGCTCCTCACTCATGATACAAAATAAAAAATAACAAGTCTTCATTAATTTTTCTTTAAGAAGTTGTTTGATTGTTGCGTTATTAATGATGATTGACTAGAGTTATTTTTTTATTTTTATCATTTTATTTCCTTTCCAAAAATGCTAATCTTGCCATTTGTTTATCATTTTGTATGAAATTTGCCTCCGAGTCCTCATGGACTCCTTCCTCCTCTTGCATTTCGGGAAAGCCATAAAGGCTCAAATTCCTTCTTTTCTAGTCAGCCAGCTATTAAATCGACGTACAGGTCCCGGAGTTGAAAGCGTATGAAGCAGATCGGATAATTGAAAAGATTGGGCCAAAGGCCCACTCTTAATTCCAGAAATTATATTTTGTTATTTTTGGGCATAAGCCCTTGTCATTCTAATTGTTATTATTATGTTAGTTCTTAGGACAGGTGGGAGAATTGGGCCTAAAGCCTAAAAGAAAAAAAATCTTTTATGATAAACTAAGACAGGTGTAGGTGATTTGAATGGGCCGAAGTCCCAAAACGAGATTAGGCCCAAGTATTGGCCCTGGCGGACAGAAAATCAGGCTTGGGCCCAAATTTCCCTCTTTACTTTATCATTTTATATTTGTTTACCTGTTGTTGCTTGTTGTTAATTTTAAGGTTATTACGATTTAATTTCCCTGACAGACAGTTATTCTGAACCAATCTTGCCAAAAAATCGACTAATTAAGAGCTCATTTCCCTTTACCTTAAAACTTAATTTTTCGAAGTATTTAACGGATATAGTGTCTTAATATTTCCCCTTTACTCCCTTAAGATGGTCCTAACTATAAGATCGCACAATTCAAGTTAAGTCAAATAAATTTAGTCAAATAGTTAATTGCCGGATAACCACATATTAGCGGGCATTTCAGGTGCTTTCAAACCCTTCCCGAAATGCTAATATGAATCTCGAACCCTTTGAATATTTTCATTAGATTTCTGTTTTAATCTTTTGAAAAAAAAAATAGTATTCTTAATTTTACTTCAAAAATTAAGTGGCGCCTCTTAAAACCGGTCTTTGGTTTTTTAAAAATAAAACAGAATGGCGACCCTACTAGTGACTTGAATGGTTCTAACCTTAAGATTAATTTATTTGGTTACGTATTTTAATTGTCTACTTGTTTTATTTATCGCATATATTGAACTGTGGCATTCATGGCATTTGATTCCGCCAAATGGAAAATAGATTGCATTAGGAAAAAAGCGGTTACGTGGCTTACCACGGCTATCCTTCAGAAAAAACACAAGTTGAATTCTTTGGAAGTGATAAACGAATAGTTGGCTTGTGGTCATCCAACGCCGTTTATTAGACTTCACCCCGTTGTTTGTCCGACTCGGGTAACGGTCATTTCTAAACCAATTCTAGTCAACCTAGAGTAGAGCGATATCAAATCCAAATCTAAGCATTAGCCTAAGACAACTTAATACCCAAGGTGTATTAAGTCCATTAGTGAAACCGCCAAAAATCATGTCCAAGGTCCACGACCTAACGACATATCATATTATTTGACATTTGAAAGATGTATGTGTGGAAACCTGATTGTTGCCTATTTGGGAGAGGAAATCTTAACCGTGCTTTATTTTGTAGGTATGGATCGATTTTCTAAATTCGACATGGTAGCGGAAGCCCTAGTTTTGCTCAAGATGTGGTACAACTACCTCACTACAGTTCACAAAAGGGCCCTCAGCAAATATATAGGGGCCCTAACATAACTCATCAATATGGTCGGGTGGCCCGAGCTGATTGAAGTCCTCACAGGTTATTGAGACAACGAGAAAATGGTGTTTCGATTTGGAACCATGGAAATCACCCCGACGATTGAGGAAATTCGGGATGGAATAGACACAGTTGGTACAGGGCTTGAAGGAAGAGTGAGAAAATAGGAAAACATCATAATCCCTAACAAGCCTACCCTCGAGGATATTGTAAACTGGCTCGGATTAAGAAAGGATTGCGCCTACTGGGCCGAAGGTTCTAGCATTTCTTTTATGGATCTCTATGTCAGATTCGGGCATGCGAGCTTCTATGCGAATTACAACAAATAGTTTAGGGTCACTTTCAGAGATTATGATAAGATAAGACCTTTGGCATTCACCTTCGCACTATTGGGCACCATGGTTTTTCCACACGGCCTGAGCCTCAGTATCAACACTCGAGTAATAATGCTTGCGCACACGCTGTTCCACGGGCATCTGAACCAAGGGCAAGTGATGTATTATCCTATCATGTCTGTCATCTTTTCCGACATGTACCATGCTCTAGGTAGGTGTAAGGAAGGACATTGTTACTTTCAGGGTTGTAATCTCCTCCTCCAATGGTGGATAATGAGTCACTTGGTGAAGAGACACGGAACTCAAGAACTCCATACCCTCGATGAGCATAATGCTCTTAAGAGTTTGAATGACAAGTTGTTCTGGGCAGACTTAGAAAAAAGAAGAACCAGAGAAAGATGGGCTCAAATTTTCTCTGAGTTGAGAGAAGAAAATATCCAGTGGATGTTCGATCGTTTCATCTCGAAAGATGCCATAGTACGGGGCGACAGAAAACTTGTGCTTCCTCTACCAAGTATTCGAGGTATCCGCCCGTATGCGCCCATCCCTGTCCTGAGGCAGTTCGGGAGAAGACAGACTACACCTCCAGACGCATACTACCGTATCTATGTGTTCGACATCGGGGATGATAGAGTGCATGAGGCTTCAGAGATGCTGAGAGAATGGAAGAAAGCAGTGCGAATGAAAAAAGGCACCATCGCCGTAGACCGATTTAATGCTGGGTACGATGAAACCTACAAAGCTTGGTTGAAAGGCAATATACAAGGTATCTCCTTCTCAGTTCCAAACATTTACCGCAGTGTGGAGGACAAAGAGTCCAAAGCTTTGATAAAACTAAGAGAGGTAAGAAGAGAAGCCCAGGAAATGCACGAGGAATTTCTCTGAAAGCAAGAGGAGGATAAGTACGCCCTCGAGAGCGTAACTCAAGAATTATAAAGCTTGAGAAGCGATTTGGGAGAACTCAACTTATGGATTGGAGATAAGAAAAACGGAATGTGTCTCGAAGACTGGGAAGAGAAAGGCCGTCGGAGCGAAGGATACTTGCTAATGATTCAATATAGGCTTCAACATCTCATGGCACAAAACAAGAGGAGCAGATCAGAGGCGGGGACATCGGAAACATTTTAGCGGATTTCGCCCCTGTGTGGGTTTTTCTATGTGTATTTATTGTTGTTTGCTTCTGTGTGGGCTTGCCTTTCTTGTATTTTGGTACTCTTTTCAAATGACCCCTGCGTGGACCTTTTCTTTTGTGTTTCCTGTTTATTCCCTACTTCCCTTTGCTTATTTTTGCTTTTTTCGAACATAATTTTATATGCGAAATTTGCTTTGGGGTAACAAAATGGTTCAATTCTACACATACATCTTTCAAATACGCTAGGCCTACCCTTGGCGCAAAAGGGCCCCCTACTTGTTTAGGACGCGTGATATATGCTTATGTGCTTTAACTGTTTATGTGATATTGTTGCTTTGAATGAGGACATTTTTAGCCCACTCCTTTTCAAAAAGTTTCATAAAGTCACTACAATACCAAAAACAAGTCGCTATCAAATGCCCGACCAAAATTTCACGAGTCTTGAGTTTCTCAACCAGAAATAAAATCCTACTACCAAATCCTAAAACATTACTTTGTCATCTCAGGAAAGGTAAAATTGCCGCTAAGATGGAAAAGGGGCAGAATGTCGAGGTGAAGACGACTGAGGAGAGTCTAAGGATGAAACTGCGTTGATTCAAACAGGAGATTCGAAAGATAGGAGAAAGAAGAATAGAAGTGGAACTAACCACCACAGCTGCGCAAGCCAAAAGTGCAGCACTAGACGTGGAGTTAGCGGCAAAGATGGCAAGATATGCTATCATGAACGAGGAGATGATTGCTATGCGGAAGGAACATGATGTCTTCAACAATGATATAACCGTGAGGCTTAAAAAAATATGCGGAAAATGCTCTTTCTTCAATCAAGAAGCCAATAGTGGTCCCGAAGACACTCACCCGGGAGCTACTGAAGAAGATACCGATGATGAAATCATTTATATGCCTCCCTTCCTGGGACGTTTGAAATGAGGAGATGAAAAGATCACTCTCGCGGCTTATGAGCGGACACATAGCGTGGGGGTAAGAGTCGTGCCGTGTGTTCTCATTTATGAGCATCTTAAGGCTTCATGCATGTTGAAACCTCGTGAAGGAACCAATTTTGGGTTTGGGCATGAAAGCTCTCAAAAGACGTGTGCCTACTACCCAAACCAAAGAGGACACACTATTCAAGAATGTGTGGAGCTTAAGGCAGCGATCCGCAACCTGATCAACGTTAGGGAAATCCCATATATGTGGGGTAAGAACACCGTCATTACCTGTGACCAACCGGAGCCTAATATGTCACTCACTGAGCACACATTGTTTTATTGTCAGTACTTCACGCCTTTCAAGAAAATGTTGTTGGAGATCTACAGTCAGTTGGTTCGAAAAGGGATCTTGGCCTCTATCAGAAAGGATGACGAAGCTATCGATCCTGTTGGAATTGAAATCTGGAAACCCTGCCCTTATTATGACGCCATAGATCACAAGATTGGAAGGTGCCTCAGGTTTCGCTATGACATGGAATCCCTCGTCAACATGGGAAAGATTCAAGTTGAGTTTACCCCTCATGATTAATGCAGCAATCAGAAGAAGAAGCTTTGATGAAGGCATATTTTTATCTTTTAGGAGCTTTATTGTATGTTTTTTTACTTTCCTTGTAATCACCAGAAATGAATGAATGAAAATGAAAATTTTCTTTGTATTCGAACTACGTAAGGCCTGAATTCTCCTTGCGAGATACGTAGGCAGCCTTTCAAGGCCCGTCCCTTATCTTTTAAAAAAATTTCTTTTCCCCCCTTTCATTATACAAGGAAACTTTGGATTCACATCAACAGATGCCCAGAGATGCAGTAAGAAGACCTTAGCTCAACGCAATCTAACATTTCTGGGCCACTAGCCTCAAAATGAAATAAGCAAATTCTTGCATATTCAAAAAAAAAAACCAGTCCCCATTATTCGTGGGTTAACATTCTCTCAAACGAAACAACTCGTATGTGTTTATATGCCTTCCATGTGATATTTTGCATTATTTGTCCTGGATCTAAACTAACAGATTCCTTTGAGTTGTTTTCTTCTACAGGTAGTTAGTACTATTCTGTGTCAATAAGCTGGCTAATCATCCTTATTTAACTAGATCTAAAGGTCCTATAGATTCCTTCCCGAGTCAAAGTTCACAAAAGGGAAAAGCAGTGATGGGTGATAACAATGACGAAACCGCTCTTACTGATGTCGTGGTGGCTCAGCATGCCCTTGTCGATCAGAATGAACTGATCCTGCAGTTGATGCAACAAATTGCTGAGATGAGGGTCGAGATGCAGAGAAAACAAGATTTGCCTTTTCCGATTTTTGTTGTCAACGCTCAACCAGATGGAAGACCTCCAGCTCAAATTCCCCCTCCTAACATGGAACAAGCTCAAATCCCGCCTTCAAATTCGGCTCGTAATCCCTCCATCATTGACCTTACCACCCAAAACCCCTATTACGCCTCAGCCTCTAATCAAACACCACCCCCTCCTCAAAATACCAACCTCCAAGCACCACTCCTTCCTCCCAATGCAAACCACCAAACTAGCTTACCCCCTTACAGCCAAAACGCTAATAACCCACACACTTCCCTCCCTCACCAAAACCAGTATACCAGCCCCCAGACTTTCCCCCAAAACTATCACGCCCCTTTAAATGGCCAGAGTCCCTCTATTGCTCCACCACTGCCGTAAAAGGCCAATTTCCAAATATTGGTCCCCAACGAGCATGACGCCCATGGTTCGGAGCTCAACTACTATAGGGAGAAGGAGAGAGAGTGGAGGTCAAAGAAAGAGACCGCCAAGATAGATATGAAGGAGGAAATTAAAAAAGCCATGAAGGAGTTGAACTGCATTCCTGAGGTCGTCGGGTTGAGTTACGAAGATCTGTGCATACATCAGAATTTGGACCTCCCGAAAGGGTTCAAGGTGCCAAAATTAGACATCTTCGGTGGAATGGGGAACCCCTTAGCACACTTGAGGACCTACTGTGACCAACTCGTGGGAGTTGGGAGAGACAAAGCTTTGTTAATGCGGCTTTTTAGCCGAAGTCTGAGCGAAGAGACTTTAGAATGGTTTACGTCTCACGAAACGAGACAATGGTCTAGCTGGAACACTCTGGCTAAGGACTTCATCGAACGATTTGCCTACGATGTGGAGATCGTTCCTGATAGTTACTCATTGGAGAAAATGAAGCAGAAGCCGACCGAAAGTTACAGAGAATTCGCATATAGATGGCGAAAAGAGGCAGCTAGAGTTAGACCTCCTATGTCAGAAAAAGAAATTATCGAAGTGTTTGTGCGGGCGCAAGAGCCCGAATATTATGACAGAATCATGTTGCTTGTTGGAGAAAAATTTGCTGAGATAGTCAAGGTAGGTGAGACTATCGAAGATGGATTGAGAACCGGGAAGATTGCCCGTGTTGCTAACTTGCCCGGATCTTCGGGTTTGTTGAAGAAGAAAAGAGAGGATGTGTCCTTTATCTCTTATGAGGGGAAGAAGACCCCAAGGAAATCCTTATCATATCAAGGTCATTCTCGACCTTCAAAGAGTTCGTACCCGGCTTATTATGCACAGATTGAGTACCAAAATACCCCTCCCACCAGTTATCAAAATACCCTTCCTCCCAGTTATCAAAATACCCCCCTCCCAGTTACCAAAATACCCCTCTTCCCAGTTATCAAAATACTCCCCCTCCTATCTACCAAGCCCCTCCTTCGATTTACCAGACTCCGTCTCACTACTACCGAAACGTTGCTCCCAATTGTGCCAACGTTCAAACAAATTATCAAACTCATCCCCCAATGTACCAAACTCCAGCTCCACTTTACCAAAATACCCCCTCTAACTACCAAGCTCATTATCAAACCAACTCATATCCCAAATATCAAGCCCCCCGTCCAAACACTCCAAATTATCGTCAAATGCCTCCTTCTCACAAGGCAATTACGATCCCCCTCGTCCTAGATTTGAGAAGAAGCATGCTAGAAATTTCACTCCGCTCATCGAAATCCAAACAAAGCTATTCGAGTGATTAACTGCGGCAGGATATATTCACCCAGTGGGGCCCAAGCCGGTTGACACTAGCTCAAAGTTTTATAGACCTGAGTAGAGGTATGCATATCACCCCAACGGTGTTGGACATGATACCGAGGACTGTATCAACCTGAAGCATAAGATCCAAGACCTGATTGACCAGAATGTGGTCTCCCTTTAGACAATCGCGCCCAATGTCAATAGTAATCCTTTGCCAAATCATGGAGGTGTCACTATCAATATGATAGAGACAGATGATAATTGGTGCGTGACAAAGGCAATAGTTCTGATCGCTCCTGATGAGCTGGAAAGGGCTGTAGCCTCGTTTAGCATTAGAGAGAAGAAAAATTTTGTGATTCTGACGCCCGAAAAGGCTGTTGCCTTGGTGCCACGAGAAACTCTCACCCGACCAAAGTTTGTGATTGAAACGTTTGTTACCCAGGGTATGACCAGATCCGGCAGATGCTACACGCCGGAAGAATTGGCTCAAGGAGGGCAGAAGAAGGACCAAACAAAAAGGCCGATCAGTGAAGCCAAGGCAGAGGAGTTTTGGAGAAAAATGCAGCCGACAAACTATTCGATTGTGAAGCATCTAGAAAAGACGTCGATTCAGATCTCTGTGTGGGCCTTATTGATGAGTTCTCAGTTGCACAGGCAGGCTCTGATGAGGGCTTTGGATGACACTTATGTGCCCATGGGTACCAACAACGACAATCTAGCAGCCATGATAAACCAGGTTATTCGAGGATATCGAATCAGTTTTTGTGACGAAGAGCTGCCCTTTGAAGGCATGATTCACAACAAAGCTCTGCATGGCACCACTATGTGTCGAGACAAGATAATAAATCGTGTCTTGGTCGATGACGGATCCGATCTTAATATTTGCCAACTTTCGACTCTGAGGCAGCTGAAATTTGACCTGGGAAAGCTTCACCAGAACCAAGTCAATGTGAGGGCTTTTGATGGAATGCAAAGAGACACATTGGGTGCAGTGAACTTGGATATTCAGGTGGGTCCTGCGGAATTTAACGTGGAGTTCCAGGTCTTAGATATCAACACCAGTTACAATTTGCTTATGGGAAGACTATTTATCCACATGGCTGAGGCTGTGCCTTCTACCCTTCACCAACTAATGAAATTTGTTTGGAAGGACCAAGAATTGGTCATTTATGGTGAAGGGAGCCATTCCAATGGGTATGCATCGATTGTTGATGATATCTCTCGAGGTTGTGATTTCTACACGGTGGAGCTGGTGAATGCCACAGGTGATGATTTGGCTCCGCAACCTCATATGCCAGTCGTATACAAGATGATTGCTACTGTCATGCTCCAGAATGGTTTCAAACCAGGTTTCAGATTGGGAAAGCACTTTCAAGGAATTGTCGAGCCTATCCAAATTCCTTCCAAAGGAGCAAAGTTTGGCTTAGGATATGTCCTTACAGATGGTGAAGCAGAGATGAAGAACAAGAGTGTTGATCAAGCATTGGCCAGGCCAATTCCTCATCTCTACCGGTTGTTCCCGGTGCAAGGATATGTCAATGATGATAGTCTCGGGGAAGGAATCTGTGGCCTTTTTGAGGATATTGATGCGGTCATCGAGGAAGAAGCTGGGACATCAAGCATCCGTGATGTAGAACCTGAGGAGTAGTTGCAAAATTGGACCTCCACACCACTCCTGATTCCCCGTGCAACTTGGTAGAAAAGATATGTATTTATGTTTATTTTGAAAATCGGTGGTAGTCCGAAAGAGGCCCGAGACCCACCCTTTATGCAATTTTTATTTGTTTGAAGTTTTTAAATTCTCTTGTGATGCTTAAAAAGGCAAAATGGCCCTTAGCCATGGCCAAAGTTTGTGCTTGTTTTTCAATTTAAGTGAAAGCCTCTTTTGTCGAAAATTTTTTACATTTTACTTTCCTAACTTTGTTTGTTTATGATTTCATTAATATTAATTTAAAAACTGCCAATGTCATGTCATGAACCGAGTGAAAAAAATGAGGCAGCTGATGATGAGTGCGAGGAGTATGAAGAAGGAAATGAGGTACCCGAACATGTTGCTAAAGAGTTTCGACAATTCGAGAATCAACACAAGCCAAATTTGGAAGAAATCGAAACTATGAATCTCGGAGATGAGGAATGTGTTAAAGAAGTGAAAATCAGTGTCCATCTGACTGAATCTCAAAGAAGAGACCTGGTCCGTTTGCTCAGAGAGTACATTGATGTGTTTGCCTGGTCTTACAGAGATATGCCAGGATTGAGTACGAATATGGTGTCCCACAAGTTGCCGATTAACCCAGATTTCAGTCCAATAAAACAAAAGACTCGGAAGTTCAAGTCTGAGTTGAGTTTAAAGATCAAAGAGGAGATTACCAAACAGATCAAGTCTTAAGTAGTGGAAGTAACGCAATATCCGACTTGGTTAGCCAACGTTGTTCTGGTTGCCAAGAAGGACGAAACAATCAGAATTTGTGTTGACTACAGAGATCTCAACAAAGCTAGCCCGAAAGATAATTTTCCATTACCGAACATCCACATTCTCATTGATAACTATGCTAAGCATGAGATAAAGTCATTTGTGGATTGTTATGCGGGTTACCACCAGATCCTGATGGATGAAGAAGATGTAGAAAATACATCTTTCATTACGCCTTGGGGGTGTATATCATTATCAGATGATGCCTTTTGGGCTCAAAAATGCCGGCGCTACTTACATGAGGGCCATGCCGACCTTGTTTCATGATATGATTCTCAAGGAGATCGAGTTGTATGTAGATGATGTCATAATCAAGTCCCGCCAGAGTTCGGATCACTTGACTCACTTGAGGAAATTCTTTGATCGCTTGCGTTAATACAATTTGAAGTTAAATCCCGCCAAATGTGCTTTTGGAGTGCTAGTTGGCAAGTTGTTGGGATTTATAGTCAGCAGGAGGGGCATTGAGCTTGACCCTTCCAAGATCAAGGGGATCCAAGAATTACCTCATCCGAAGACCAAGAAAGAGGTGATGAGTTTTTTGGAAAGGGTGAACTATATCAGCCGGTTCATAGCTCAATCCACCATGGTGTGTGAGCCCATCTTCAAGTTGTTGAAAAAACATGCCCTGACTAAGTGGACCAGAGAATGTCAGACTGCTTTTGATGCCATCAAGACTTATTTGTCCAATCCACCAATGTTGGTTCCGCCACGAGAAGGGAGTCCACTGTTGCTATATTTGTCTGTCTCAGATAACGCATTTGGATGCGTGCTTGGTCAACATGACGAAACAGGGAAGAAGAAGGGATCCATCTACTACTTGAGCAAAAAATTCACTCCATATGAAGCTCGTTACAATCTATTGGAGAGAACATGTTGCGCTTTGACCTGGATTGCTCAGAAGTTGAGACATTATTTGTCTTCTTATACTACATACCTTATTTCCAGAATGGACCCGTTGAAGTATATTTTCCAGAAAGCAATGCCGACCGGTAAGTTGGCTAAATGGCAAATGCTTTTGAGTGAGTTTGATATTGTGTATGTAACACAAAAGGCAATAAAAGCACAGGCCTTGGCGGATCATCTTGCGGAGAATCCAGTTGATGAAGAGTATGAACCGCTCAAGACTTATTTTCCCGATTAAGAAGTGTCATTTGTGAGTGAAGATATTTCTGAAGCGTACCCTGGTTGGAGAGTATTCTTTGATGGAGCAGCAAACCACCAAGGAAGAGGTATCAGAGCGGTTTTAGTATCATAAATCGGTCAGCATTATCCTATGGCGGCCAAACTCCGATTTGACTGCACGAACAACATGGCTGAGTATGTAGCTTGTATCCTTGGTTTGAAGATGGCCATCGACATAAATGTTCATGAGCTTCTGGTAATTGGAGATTCAGACTTGCTGATTCACCAAGTTCAAGAAGAATGGGCCGTGAAGAACCCGAAGATCACACAGTATGTACAGTATATACGGAAGTTGTGCAAGAGATTTCACAAGATTGAGTTCAGGCACACTCCCAGGACACATAATGAGTTATTTGATGCTCTTGCCACCATTGCCTCAATGATTAAACATACATATACAAGTCATATTGATCCCTTGGATATAGAGGTAAAAGAGCAGCTTGTCCATTGTTCACATGTTGAAGCAGAACCATATGGCTTGCCTTGGTATTTTGACATCAAGCAGTATTTAGAGACCGAGACTTATCTTGAGAAATCAGCGCTCAACCATAAGAAGTCAATACGCCGTATGGCCCTTAACTTCTTTGCAAGTGGGGAAATCCTTTGTAGGAGGAATCCAGATTTGGGTCTTCTCAGATGTGTTGATGCTAGTGAAGCTACAAAGCTTCTGGAACAGATACATGCCTGAGTTTGTGGTACTCAAATGAATGGGCTCACTTTGGCAAGGAAGATCCTTCGAGCCGGTTATTTCTGGATGACTATGGAGCGTGATTGTTGCAAATTCGTGCAGAAATGTCATAAATGCCAAGTGCATGGCGATTTGATTCGGGTCCCACCTCACGAACTCAATGTTATGAGTTCACCTTGGCCATTTGTAGCTTGGGAAATGGATGTCATTGGTCCAATAGAGCCAGCCGCCTCTAACGGACACAGATTCATTTTGGTTGTCATTGACTACTTTACCAAGTGGGTGGAAGCAACTTCATATAGGTCGGTGACCAAGAAAGTTGTAGCTGATTTTGTTCGCAGCAATTTGATATGTAGGTTTGAAGTACCAAAATCCATTATTACTGATAATGGAGCGAATCTCAACAGTCACTTGATGAGAGAGATATGTGAACAATTCAAGATTACCCACCGAAACTCAACTGCCTATCGTCCCCAAATGAATGGAGCTGTAGAGGCCGCCAATAAGAACATAAAGAAGATTTTGATGAAAATGATTGGTAATCGTAGAAGTTGGCATGAGATTCTGTCGTATGCTTTGCTGGGTTACCGAACAACTGTCAGAACATTAGTTGGAGCTACTCCATATTTGCTAGTATATGGAACAGAAGTAGGTATACCTGCAGAAGTTGAAATACCTTCATTGAGAATCATCCAAGAAGCTGAATTGAGTGATGCTGAATGGGTTCGCAAGCGGATTGATCAGCTAACATTGATCGATGAGAAGAGAATGGTTGTTGTTTATCACGGTCAACTTTATAAACAAAGAATGATTCGCGCTTTCCATAAGAGAGTAAGAACCAGGATATTTGAAATCGGTTAGTTGGTTATCAAACGCATTTTCCCTCATCAGAATGAATATAACGGGAAATTTGCACCAAATTGGCAAGGACCCTACATGGTTCTCAAAGTATTATCCGGAGGTGCCTTGGTCCTGTCGGAGATGGATGGCACTGTATGGCCAACGCCAATCAACTCAGATGTTGTCAAGAGATACTATGTGTGAAGTTTCAGCTTGTATTTTCTGTCGTTTCATTGTAATCGTTCTATTGGCTTGAAATCGCGTCGTTTTAAAATTTTATCTCTCTTGTAATGAACTACGTCTGACCTGAATTCTCAAGAATGAGACACGTAGGTAGCCTATGTCGGCCTCGGTCACCCCTTTACCCCTTTTAATGTTTCCTTTTGTATTTGTACTACGTTCGACCTGAATTCTTAAGAACGAGATACGTAGGCGACCTATGGTCGATTCCTTATTCAATTTCTTATTTTGTTAATCCTCGAGAGGGGAACTATGTTTGACCTGATTCCTGCCTCAACGGGATACGTAGGCGCTACAAGGGCTCGGTTATATCTCCCGTAAGATTTCTATTTTTTCTTATAATAAGATTCATCAGAAGTTTGGAACAACTTTGAATACTTCCCAGCAAATAATCAGATATACCTCGAAACATCAACTTCAAAGGCGTTCGCTAAAGCTCGATGTGACATGACACTTGGTAGTGACCTTTTCCAAATATTACTTTTTTGAAAAAAACCTATTTTTTCTTAAACTTTCCCTTCATGTTTCAATTATTTTGCATAAAATATTTTGTCTTATCTATCAAGAGGCGGGAGATCAAAGAAATCAACCCTAGATAGCAAGGTAAAGAGCAGACAACCGAAGAGATCGACACAGATCAGTTCATTTTAAACTAACAACTTTTCTGTGGATGCAAGAAAAGTTTTATGCTTCTTATACCAAGAATTGGGAATATGAGTAACATTATTTTATTCAAATTCTGAGCAAAGCAAGGTTCATAATGAACATTGCAACTATGTTCGGAGATGGAACGAACGAAAACCATAAAGAGAGCAATATTATTATTTTCCAACAACTAAAATACCTGGAAGACGTTCATCTGCATTATATTATCAGATATGATAGTATTCTTACCCAGGAGAGTCAATCATAATGTATTGTCAAATGAGATGATACCACTACTCCGCGGGTCATTTTTATTGTATTGTCAATTGAGAGTATACCGCCACCCAGAAGATC
Organism: Solanum raphanifolium; assembly: GCA_036250405.1. Lineage (NCBI taxonomy): Eukaryota > Viridiplantae > Streptophyta > Magnoliopsida > Solanales > Solanaceae > Solanum > Solanum raphanifolium. The sequence continues at coordinate 18,676 of JAJOOE010010661.1, forward strand.
ACCTACGTTGCTCGGTGAAGCATCATCTTCGTTCGATACCAGGGATGGCATCATCAAAAGAAGTCATGCATTGAAAGAGAAAGAAATCACGCATAGCGAGAGAAAGAGTGATCCATTGCAAGAGAAAGAAGCCATGCCTTGCAAGAGAAAGAGGCAAGCATAGCAAGAGAAGAAGTCATGCATAGTAGGAGAAAGTTCATGCATCGCGGAAAAACCATGCATTGCTAGAAAAAATTCATGCATAGCAAGAAGAAGAAGTCATGCATAACAAGAGAAAGATTCATGCATCGCGAAAAAAACTCATGCATCGTGGAAAAGTCACCATCAGCTACAGTTTTCAAGGAAGCATCGCCTGTACTTTTCAAAGAATCATTATCTTCATGCATCGCAGGAAATCTTCATGCATCGCGAGAAAATCATGCATCACAAGAAAATCAACATCGAGTGCATCATTTTTTTTCGCAAGAACGGTATCAAGAGAACCATCAACAATGACATCAAGAGAACTATCAACATATTACATCAGCCTATTTTATTACTTTGACATCGAAAGAAGAGTACATTGAAGATTATGTTGCAAATATAATATACAAGCTTTATTTGCTTTACGTCAAACTGGAGGAAGCTGACGTCAAACGTCCAAGGAGAGAATTAAGTGTCAACACGGATGAATTCTCAAAAGAAACCACAGGTGCAGACGACATCAAAAAGGATGCAGCACAACGTGGAACTTTTTTCTTAGCAGCGAATTGGGACATAGTCCAAGGAGGAGTACCAAACTCTTAGGACGCGAGCAGAAGAGCGACTTCCACCACAATCAAACCACACCCCTATCAGAAGGCATGTGGGTTTTTCTTTGGGTTTTTCGATTTCAGTTTTGCATCCGAAAATTTTTGGGTTCACCGAAAGCAACTTTCCAAATCTAAGTGACAATGCACCAAGCGCCTTGGAAATTATGTCCATGTAAGTTCTTAATTGTGGGTGTGAAGCGCGCCATATTAATGGCTAAGAGGTTGCAAGCCTCTTTTTCATACTCGACTTACTTGTCACTCTTTCTTAACCGAGGGTCATCTGGCATAATAGATTTCATTTTCAATCGATTGAGTTGAACTGCAAGCAGCCTGATTCCCTAAGTTGGGGGATATGTAGGTAGGATCAATATTGAAAACTCGACTGTATTCCAATATTCACTCCCAAATCTTATCCCCGAGCATTCTGATCTCTTCATAATCCGATATCGGGATGACTTTTGAATTCTTTCAAATTGTGCGTCAAATCAAGGGTATCGAACTACAAGTGGCCTAAATACTCATATAGCCTGAGATATGTAGGAAACCCATTTTCGGGGTTCGGCTGTAACTCCTAAAGTCCGTACCAAAACCCTTTTCAGAAAAGATGAAAATGTGATCGGTCAAAATTGGATTAGTCAATTTCATTTTCCTCGAATTTCTTGCTTCAATCCAAGTCAAACGAGGGACAGTTGTTGACACCCAATTTTGACTCTCCACGATACGAATTATTTTTTGAGCTTCTTAATTTTTAAACGATTTGGAATAATTAGCTTTCTAAAATTCAAATATTTTTCAAGGTTATTATAAGTAATTTCAATCGGTTTTTATAATTTCTAAGTAGTAAATATATTTCATATAATTATACATGTAATTAGTATATTTTATAAATAATTTGAATGTCGTCTCAAAAAATTTCTTTGTTTTTTAAGTTAAATATTTTGTCAATTTAATTTGGTTTAGAGTCCGAGGTAATTAATTTGTAGCTAAATTAATTATTTTATAGTTAAATTAATTATCTTATGTCGTTAAAATTAAGAAGCCATTTAACTAATTAATATCAATTCATTTTATTCGATTACTAGCCGAATCTATCCTAATTAATTAAATTTGGCTATATTTTAGTTTTCAAATTGGCTATAATCTAGACTCCTATAGCTAAGCCTTAAATCCAATTTTATGCCTTTCAAGGACCAAGCAGGCCCAATCTTCTTGTAACCCTTCCTAGCAGCCCATTGATTCAACTTTCCCAACGTTCCAATTTAATTCAGCCGACCCAACCCAATAATCCCCTCAACCCGACCCAAATCGATTTATCCTTCCCAAAGAGAACCCAGATTTCCAGAACGTCTCCAGCAGCCCAAACAAAATGACCCATGCATCATCTCTTTTCTTCACCAACACGTGAATGCACTGTAAAACCCAGAAATGTCGACAATGCTACACGTAAAAAATCAGCAATTGTATGCAGCAATCCAAAATACCAAAGCAGCAGCAGCCAGAACGGCGGAATCCACGGAAAAGCAAGAGTATGCCCTTACCAAACTGTTCCAGCCCTGCCAGCCACATCCAATAGACCTTGTGGCTACGAGATGGCGCCACGTCAAGTACAAGGACGAGTGGATTGATCCAAGCCATCTTTGCTTTCTCTCTCATCTGAATTTCGTGGGATTTGGGTTGAATTCTTGTACAAACGGATAGCTCCTTGGTTCTTGGGAAATTTTGAATTGAGGATTGAGTTGGAGAATTTCGATTCTACCCTCGTTCTCACTTGAATTTCCATCCCTTTTTCCCCAAAACGAACCCCAAATATTTCCCCTATAAATACCCCTCTTCTTCACTATAAAAGAAAAGGGTTTTGAGCAAAAAATAGTTAAAAACATATTAAATATATACCAATGAACCAGAAGAGAACTAGTTTCTGTGTTGAGTTCAATATTCTACTCGAATTCCTTAAACGTTGCCTAAGTTGAAATCTCGTTGTGGTCGTGGAAATCTACTTCTCTGCTCATTCTGTCCCTATTCTCTGCTCGTAACGAGGCAAATCACCTGTAACTCCCTTATTCAGTTCGTTCCTTGTAAATTCTAGACCATGAGGTGTACTTTGATCCGTGTCATAATACTCTCGTGTGATATATTAAATCTTAAGTCGCCTTCTTAATTTTATTTTTTTCAGAAATGAGTAGCGCATGTTCTATTCTTAAAATGATTTAGTAAATATTTGGAATTGTTCTCTGTTTGTAGTCTTCCGAATTGGTGGTCATTGTGCTTGCCTTGAGTTTTAGCTTGTGTTATTGGCTAATCATGTTGTTGTTCTATTCTTCTTTTGATATAATACGATCCATACTTGTTGCTATGTATTTTTAGGATGCAAATAAGTTATACAGTGGTATTTAGCTACCTTCAAAATTAGTAGACTTTCAAGTAATAGTTTTGAATAAGATTAGTTGGTCGCGTTTAGTTCATACTTATTTAACACCCATTTTAGTGTTAATATTCATGTCACATTTGTGGGGTTTGTTTGAAAGCGTCAAGCAGTTCATTATTGGGGCATTATCCCATATGTCTCTTGTTGTTTAGATGTCGTCCAGATCTAGTTTGAACGTGTTGTTGTTTTTTTCGGAAATATGGGTATTGTTTCGGTTGTTTGGTTCTAAATGGTATACAATCTTGCTCTTGTTTAGTTTGACGTGCCTTAAGTAAGCTAGTGTTACTTTTCTTGGTTACGGGTTGCATAAAATGTGTCATTGTCTGCTTTTGTTCATTCATTTTATGTGTTTACTCCTTTGGGATAAATGAATCTGTCCTCTTTGCTATTTGAGATCTCCGTGAGCCTCATGTCTATTTTTAACAAATTTCAATAAGTTGGGAGTACATAAAACTGTGAATGTGCATCCATACTTTTGCTTTTATTGTTTTTCAATTTCAGCATGTCTCAACAATTGCTATGCTATATTTTTTTTATTTGCTTTGGTGACCGCTGGCCCTTTTATTTCCTCTCTACATAGCTTGATTCGGTGTCGTACAGGTTAAGATCAGTAATAAGAAAGTTGTCCGGATAATGTCAGTATTAGGCTATGCCCTTGTGCAAAATTTGAGTCATTGACTGCTCATTTCTTATTTTTATATTTGGTTAGAAAGCTCACCTATGTAAAAATAATACTTTTTGACTAAATCCTACCTACCTTACTTGTTTATAACGGTTTGTTAAGATTTTAAAAAAAGTGACTTGAATGTCTCTTTCCTTTTACTTAAGCTACCGATTGTAGGCTTAGCTATAGCAATTCTTGTGCTTTTGAAATAAATATTCAACAGTCACATTTAGTGGAGGACATATTTGTTCACTGTCTCTTTTATATTACATCTAATTAAAATTTCTTTCTTCTCTGTTTTGAACCTGCTAGTAGTGATTTTTGTCACTCCCCGAGCTACCCGCGAGACGCGAACATGGGACCTAGGACCACAAGTGATCCCAAGCTAACTCTGTTGGCCTGATCATGAGCATACTAAATATAATCTAAATAATAGAAATTGTGCGGAAGCTATAATCATAAATAAAGATGAAAAGATGGGGAATACCCATATACTATAACTGAGATAAATGATAATTGATGAGTTTAATAGAAAGAAGATATTAACTCAATACTAAGCTGAATCTAACTATGTCTGAAATAAGCCTCTAAACTGACTAGAAGTGTTGGGACATGCCTCAGCTAAGTCTAGAAAATCTGAAACTAAAAGACTGAAAACTGAAAGATGACATGACTATTGTCCTCGAAGAATGAGGACTCACCACTGATGCTGTTGAATTGGATATCAGGAACCGATCTAAGCATGATCTGGATGCTGAGAACCTGAACCTACATCACGAGAAGATGTAGCGCACGTATGCGTCAGTACTTGAAAGGTACTGAGCTTGCATGATAGAGTAAAGCTGAAATAACATATAACTGAACAAAGCAATAAAGTAATGAAATAATCTGAACATGATATAGATACTGAAAATACTGAATATTGAGCTAACTGATGCAATGACCAAATTTATAACATGCTGAGACTGAATATTGACTATACTGAAATATGGTCAATGCAATTGAGTCTGACTGAACTGTGGGAGCTACTAATAACCGACATAAAACCACATGAACTAAATGTGGAGTCCAATGTATACTCCCCATCGAGAGGACCCAATATACCCTGCCATAGGTATAGAGGCATGCTGGCGTGATCACTAAACTGATGTTGCCCACATAGGGGACTTACACCTACGTGGCTCGTAGTTTTGGGACTATATGGGTACGCTGAACCCTAGTCCAACTCGGTATTATGCTACTCCCAATGAATTAAGTGGTTAACTGGTTATGACTGAATTTCTGTAAAATACTGGATAGCTCAAAACTGAACATGCAAACTGAGAATGCAACAATTAATCTGATAATGATGCATTAATAACTTAGGCATGTATAACTGAATAACTGAGATATATGACCTAGCATGTGTAATTCAAGAACTAAAGAAATACATAGCTAGGGTTCAGAAATTCATGCAAGAAACGATGTAATAACTTGATAATCTGATTTGGAACATGTTAATAACTAATTCATGATGATATGTTGTAATTCTAAAAACCCTAGGTCTGTTCATAATCATGGAATCAAGAATCTGACTGAATTCTAGGGACCTAATGGGCGAAAGAAACCCACTAGTGAAATCCCACATACCTGGTGACAAATTCCACGCTCTGATTTCTGGGCTGGAACTGAAGAAAACTTGCTGCGTTCTTGAACTAGGGTTCTTGACTTCTCTTCTCCTCTTACGCTCTAATTTTTCTAAGTTTGATTAATGATTTTACTTAAGTAAGTCCTAGTTATGTTTCTAGGCTAAAACTGACTAAAACCTCATGATTTAAGGTCTAAACGAGGTATCTTAGGGGTTAAACAAAATAGGAAAAGACCTAAAGACCCCTGACTTAACTGCTGTCGGAGTGACCGACAGATTGGACTGACAGGCCGTAGGTCAATCGACGGTCCGTCGATTGGAGTCATCGGTCGAGTCTGCCCGACAGGGCTTTACTAAAATGAGCATAACTTTTTACTCGGATGTCAGATTTTAGCAAACTTGTGGCGTTGGAAAGTGGATTCAATTATATATCATATCATAAGTCATGGGGTACATAATTCCTTTTGTGCTAAAAGTTATGACCATCTGAAGTGATTGAACCACAATTTTCATCTAACTGACTGTTGACCCTCACTTACGGTCAGACCTACGGACCGTGCAACGAATGACGGTACGTGCTGGTCAATCGTCAATCGGGACTGAAGCTAGGCTTTATGGGCATCAATCCACGGACACGAACCACGGTCTGTGACCTGACGTACGGACCATATGTCCGGCCGTGGGTCAACACTTAGCCGAATTTCTGGCTGAGTTCTGGGGGAGTTTGCTGACACGAACCACGGACCTGCAAGATGGACCGTGGGTCCTCCTACGGTTTGTGGATGGTGTCCGTGAGTGCCACCTGCAACACCAGAAATTTGCAATCTGGTCTATTTTCAGATACAGGGTGTTTCATTATCTCCCCCTTGGGACCATTCGTCCTCGAATGAAGACTAAACCACATCTAATGGAGGGAGAGGGCTGCAATCCCTACCACTAAACACTGAGAACTGAATTTCTGATTGGACTGAGTTCCAAGAACATGCAAATATGCTGAAAATGCAAGTACTAACTGAAGGAACATGATTCTAAGACTGAATTTACGCATGAATGACTGAAAAACTGAAGAGGAACTATTACCTCAAGCCGGAATGGAATTAGAAGTAAAGAGGTGAGGATACTTGGACTTCATGGCTGCTTCTGCTTCCCAAGTAGCTCCCTCTACGGACTGACTCCTCCACAAAACCTTGACTGAAACGACTTCTTTGTTTCTCAACCTTCTAACTTGATGATCGAGAATCTCAACTGGTACATCCTCATAAGAAAGGCTATCTTTTACAGCCGCAGTCTCTAATGGCACTACGGATGCTGGATCACCCACACACTTCTTCAAAAGTGAAATGTGAAAGACTGGATGCACTGCTGCCAAATCTGCTGGCAACTCTAACTCATAAGCCACTCTACCAATCCTTTTCAAGATCCGGTAAGGACCTACATATCTGGAACTGAGCTTCCCTTTCTTGCCAAATCTCATCACCCCTTTCATAGGTGACACTTTCAGGAAAATCCCAATCATCAACTTGGAACTCTAGTTCCCTTCTTCTCACATCTGCATAAGATTTCTGGTAACTCTGGGCAGTCTTAAGTCTATATCTAATGAGTTGCACTTTCTCCATAGCATCAAGGACTGAATCTGGTCCTATCAAGGCTGCTTCACCTACTTCAAACCAACCAACTGGAGATCTACATCTACGCCCATACAATGCCTCATAAGGGGCCATCTGAATGCTGGAATGGTAACTATTGCAGTAGGCAAACTCAATAAGAGGAAGGTGATCATCCCAACTACCCTTGAAGTTGATCACACAAGCTCTCAATATGTCCTCTAAGGTCTGAATGGTACGCTCTGCCTGACCATCCGTCTGTGGATGAAATGTTGTGCTAAGGTTAACCTAAGTACCAAGACCCTTCCGAAATGACTTCCAGAAATGAGAGGTAAACTGAGGACCTCTATCTGAGATGATAGACAAAGGAACCCTATGAAACCTCACAATCTCATTAATGTAAAGCTTGGCATAATCCTCCGCCGAATCTGTAGTCTTGACCGCCAAAAAGCGAGAAGACTTAGTAACCCTATCAACAATCACCCAAATGGAGTCATGCTGCCTGCGAGTACGAGGTAAACCTGTGATGAAGTCCATGTTGATCACTTCCCACTTCCAAGTAGGAATGTCAATCTCTTGAGTCATACC
>JAJOOE010010662.1:0-24564 GCA_036250405.1 Solanum raphanifolium
ACCTCCCACCCCCCAGGCCCCCCCCCCCTTCCACCAACCTACCCCTAATTTTTTTTGTTTTCCAAAAACAAACAAAAAAAATATGTTTTTTCAATTAAGTTTGAAAATTAATATTAATTTTTTTATTTCTTAGTACAATTAAGAATTTTGAGTGGAAGTGAAAACTAAGTGATGTATTATGGATCAATATGGATACCCATATTTAACCCATTTTGACCATATTTGTAGAGACTCTTAAAATAGCTTGAAGCCCATATTTAACTAATTAAAATATGAGTGATCCAAGTCATTAAATATAGGCAAAATGGACTCATTTCATTAATATGTACTGAAATTGCCACCCCTAGACGTAATGTATCATGACATGTGTGTCTTGTATCAGCATATGTAATGTGTTGAGACATCAGCATGTGTTTTGTATATATCAGCAAAGGTAATGTATTAAAAAGCGCTGTATCGAACGTTTGAATGATGTATCCGAAATCAGAACACGATGTATCGGGAGGTGGGGTAATGTGTCCGAAATCTTCAAATTTTAAGAATTTTTTGTAATTTGACATTAATTATTACCTTATTACCTATCGTTATCTTTTAAGTGAGCTAATAATATAAAAGGTCTTTTACATAAATTGTTAGGGGTATAATAGTTAAATTCATAATAAAATTGTCTTTGTGTATTCATACAATAAATATAGGTAGGAGAAACTACATACACTAATGAAGTGTTGTTGCTGGACAGAAGGTAATTGGAATTGGCTCATGAGTTGTGGAAGAGTACTATATCTATCAACAGAGGCGGAACTCACGGGCAGGGTGTACGTGAACCCATTAACTTCGAAAAGGTCTAAAAATACATTTTATTTATCTTTTGGTGTAAAAATTCTCTTATATTCATATTTTTTGTCTAAAAATATCCTTCCATTCACCTTTTTGGCTCATTTATGCTCTTGAAACTAATAACTCTCTCTTTAGTTATTTACTTTTAAAAAAATGTCAGGTATTGTATCATCTTCAAATTTATCATAATATTAGTTTTTCAGTGCTATCCACAATTTCTTCTAAACTCTGGACTTCTGAACATATATCATTTTCACCAATCCAATAGGTTATTAACATTTATTTTATTGCGGTAACCTAGATCATTGATCATGACCTCAAGTTCATCAATGACATTTTCACAACTGGGTTCATTCAAATTCTCTGAGATTTCATCGCCAGCGAATTTGAAGGTGTCATTTTGGTTACAATACTAGTTTAAGGTTACGAGAGAGAAGTATTAATTAATTAATGAGAGATTTGTGGAAGGTAAATAAGGAAATTAAGGAATGAAGTTTTATTTAATATTGGAACGTGGGTTGTTCTTTTTTAATTTACGATTTTTATTTTATTTTATTTGAATTTATTTTGCTTTGTAAAAATACTATTTCCTATGTGGATGAAAAGTCAAACTATTGTTATATAGGAGTTATTTAGGTGCTTATATATTTAAGTTTTTTACCCTTTTCAAATAGTAGGAAGTTTTAAAAAATATGGTAAAATAAATTGTGTATTTAAGTAAATTTTTTGTGGTTATATTAGTGAAAAATTAAACTACTGTTATATAGAGGTAACTTGGATGCTTAAATTGTATACTTATATATTTTACCCATTATAAAAATATCTAGCAACACCAAGATCTTTTGCTATGTCTGAAATGTACTTTTGCAATTTTGAGTGGATAAATATATCAGTATTAGTATTTTATATTATAAATTTCTAGGATGTGTTCGATACGGAGGAGAATATTTTTTAGAAAAATAAACGAGTTTCATATTATTTCGTTTTGTGTTCAGCGTAGGCAAAATATATATCCTACAAATATTTATATATAATCTAACATAGGGATAGTGGGAATGGACTACATGAGGTAGAGTGAATATAAGATGTGTTAGAGGATTGTAATGTTACAATCAATATGGAAGGAACGCTACTATGAAACTTATTTTCCCTACTATGTTAAGAAACTAGTTTTCCTAAAAAAAAAAAAAAAAAAGAAAAAAAACATTGACCAATCGAACATGGAAAAATTATTTTCCTCCTTACCAAACACATACAACCAACAAAAAAAAATAATTGCAACTAAATTACAAACAGAATTAGGATATATTGGACCACTTGACAAGAACAAAGTACCTAAAATCACATAATAAATTCCACTTGCATATAAACAATCAATCTCCTATAGGGGGATTTATTTAGTGCCAGGATACAACATTCAACATGCTGAGTAAGGCACACATCAAGAACAGCAAAGCCACCATATGGTAATATTTATTACAATCTAATAAGATTTCAAGTTCTTCGCTTATAGTTGATTTAAGCAGCAGCATTGACAGCAAGACCAGCGCCATCTGCGTTGACAAACGTCTCAACATATTCTTGCCTGCATGGGAAAAAGACGTTCATTAGCTTCTTCGCTCAGAGATCGTATCTGGTTATCCAACTAAAACAAGTGACCAGACAGTATAGCGAGGGTCTAGAGATAAACCTTGCAGGGAGATGATCATGTGGACGATTGTATGGAGTCCAAATTGGGTCACCAACAAAGAGACGCATTGCCTACACAAACCACTACTCTAATCAAATATACCGTGCAAGAAGTGCAATCGAGCACAAGTGCCAAAAACGTGTCTCCAAAGGAGGCAACGATGAAAATATTACAGCATTTACTACATATTTTCATGTATGCTTTTAGGAAGTACCTTAATGTAGTTGCTTGAATCAAGCGTGAAGCGGTGATATATTCCAGCAGGAAGAACAATCATTCCACCTTTCTTTACCCAGACGCGAATCCAGCTCTCATTCACATCGCGAACATCAAAATAACCTACACCCAGAAGTATTTATTTAGCAACAGTAGTAAGAAGGTGGAATAGCAAAATCCAATCATAAACTGCAATCGTACCACTTCCTGCTACAGCGTAACGAATCTCCTCATCAGTGTGCAGGTGTTCTTCAAAAAAGTTCTTGATTTTCTCCTCGTAATTCGGTAGTTTCTCAGGGCAAACCTCACAGAAATCCTGAAGCAAATTATGAGCCCAAAAAACTTCAGTACTCATAAATAATAAAAAAAAAGGGACCAACTTGTATCCATATACTGATGAAAGGTCTCAGTTTTGTAACTTTAACATACAATGTATGAATATCCACGATCTTCCCGAATTTTCTTCAACTCCTCATCAGTCTCATAATTGTCAGCATCAAGTCTCCAGCTGAGCACTCCAAGTTCTGAAATTTTCACATAGTAATTAAGAAGGGAATACGAAGGCAGGACAAATCTAGCAATCATTTACCTACTGAACCAGAATTTACAAATGTGGAGATCCTTATTCAGAGAATCCCAAAACTTATCGGGAAGTATTAAAGGGAAGACAAACTGCCTTGAAACTAGCGATTTCTTTTTGTGTGGGAGGTGAAGGGGGATTTTCTATTCCTCATAGTCATAGATAATTTTTATATATATGATGCTTAGCCTGATCTTTACCAGCCAGCTTGTCAAGAGACACAAATTCCTTCGGCTCACGGTGATGAGGAAGCCTCTGGTCCTCATCGCTGTCATCCATGTACCATGCCTGTATGACATCCTCTCTTGGATCCTGCAGGAATTGAAAAAACAAAAACAGCATGTGAATAATTCTCCATTTCCTTCTCCAACTCACCAATTTTATGGTAATCTATATTTCTATACTTTGTTTTATGTGTAAGGATTCATTCAAAAACAGCATTATAATCATTCTTCTTTTTGCAAATGTAGGGAGCCAAGCAACTCAAACAAAGTAACCAATCATATACGGTTAACATGTTAAACGAAAAGCCCAAAAGGTATAACCACATGTATTGATAGTAACATTGTAATAGTAAAAGTATACATTTAAGGTTCCCGACCCTAACCCTGAACCAGAAAAAGGAGGCAAGGAAAAATTTGGCGAGCATAAACCCAACTAGTCTTTGTTCTCAATTTAAAATAAGATTGCCTAAGAATGCTTTGATGCATTTTGTTTTTCGTTTTTGGTGCCTATTGTAAAAAAGTATTACAAGTTCTTCATTGGCAAAACTCGAGAGGAGCTAACTCTATTAGAATAAATACAAAACCACAACCAGTTACTTCTACTGAGCAAAGTAATTATCATGACCTTCAGATTGTGCGTCGGTGTTTTATTCAAGTTCAGACAGTTTTCATATGAGATAGGCTTTCAGGTTCTTCAAGGTTTCTCATCTTGAAAGACGTCTAAAAATTATACTTCTTGTATGCTTTTCGTGACAAATCCGAAAAATCTAAAACATCTAGCGGAGAAAAAATAGCATCAAACAAAAGCCGAAGTAAAATTAACTACCAGAAAGTTCATTTGAAGTTATTAATCATCATAATGTTTCCAGGGCATGTACTCTGCAAGGCCATCTGATTGTAGTTTGAGTCTCTAGTCGGTACGAGACCTCATATTCATGCCTCAAAGAGAGGGGAAGGTAGTGGCGTTATGGGGCCAATCCTTAGGACCAACCGCAGCCCTTGAAACTCGGGGATAATGGGCCTGTTCCTCTACCTTCTCTGCTTAAATACCAGGCTTAGTTCGCATGGCTTAAGGCTCGAACTTGTGACATAAGCCACAACTCCCTCATCAACCTTGCCACATGAACTAAGCCCTGGGGGATTATTTAGTACTTCCTCCCCAGTTTGAGTTCAATAAATTCACATTCTACTCTATTGTATGGACAGGGAAGATCATCATTTTAAGAAACCATAGCTTCACCCAAGGCAACAACCAAATGATCAAGTAATAGGGCAATACAAACATCAATAGAACCACGAGAAGCCAATATTAGCCTGCCAACCCTCCTACAACCATAAATTTCCGAACCCCTTTTGTCCAGAACTTGTATCATTTTATTAGTGTCTGTTGCGACAGTTTACTTGGATGGTTCACTTTAAGCAAGGCAGTTTTCACTGCAAAAGTTGTCTATATTCTGTCAAGGGGTTTGCAACAAACGCAATAGAAGTCAATCCAAAAATAGATAATATTTTAAAATTTTATAGTCAATATCCCCATGATGCACTAATGTGATTTCATGGACATTACAGATATTGCAAAAAACCACTATATTTTAAAAAAATAACAAATCAGTTTGGGATTAATTTTCTAATCACCCGCATCTTATTATAAGATCCAGCTCGTTCATAAATTGATCTACTTCCATGTTCTTCTTCATGGAAGTACATCTAATTTTGATTTGTTTATCTCTCCTTTTACCAGAACTCCTTTGATGATCCATAATGACCTCCATCTAGTACAATAAAATAGCAAATAGAATACTTTTCAACTTTCCTATAGTCAAGATTGTTTATTTTTACAATAAAATAGATAATAGAATAGCTTTCAACTTTCCTATAGTCAACATTGTTTATCTTACAATAAAATATATAAGAAGAGTAGTTCTCAACTTTCCTATAGTCACACTGTTTATTTTTAGCAATTAAACAAAACTCCTTGAGTACAGAGGTCGAGAAAAGCTGTTATATGACGGTTTTTGATTCAAAGTTTGTGTAATTAGTTTGGATTTTTGATTCAACGTTGGTGTAATTACTTAATCATATAACTCTTCCTAGAAAGTGGGTGTAGTTTTCAGGTGCTCTTTAGGTGTAATCGTTTGGTTTGTCTATGGTCATTTCACATTTATTACAAAAAAACTAAACTCCTTGAGTCCCGTCAACTCCGGATTTGCTCCATTGAAAACACCTCCTTTCCCAATAGCAACATCGTCTATGTCTATCCATAAGCACAATATATGCCTAGCAAACTATAACCTTTTTGTCCACAGAATAAACAATTGCAAGTCAGACAACTTGAATACCATAAAATATTTCATAAAATGGAAAAACAAAAGCTTTTCCTTGAGCCAAGTGTCTATCAGAACCAACCTCTAAGGTAGGGGTAACGTCTGCGTCTGCGTACACTCTATCCTCTCTAGAACTCACTTTGTCGGACTACACTAGGTATGTTATTGTAAAATAGAAAAAGGGAACTTAAAAAATCATTAGCTAAGGATAAGTTGGGTATATCAAACATGATACAAAATTCAAATAGAAAACAGAACTGATCAAACCCTTCACAGAATCCAAAAAATCAAAATTAAGCAAAGAAAAGACAACCCCACTTGCAAAATCCTACCTTTATTATGTGTATGCACAAACAAAAAACGAATATATGCGTATCAAATAAGCAAAAAATTCAAACAGTACACAATCAAACCCCTTTACACAATCCAAAAATCAAACTACCAATCAATCATATACTTTTATAACAAATCCTGATTTCCCAGTAAAGATCGGAACTTTAATAAACATCATAAAAAACTACACAACACCCAAAAACTTAAAACTATCATAGAAAACGAAAATTCAATTCAAAAGCAGATCAAACTACTTCCCAGGAAAAACAAATACCATAAAATTCAAGACCCACAAAGAAAAAATTAATGAAAATTACGCAAATTCAGAATATAAAGATTGTAAATTAGTAAAATTACATACCTTTGCAATGGAACCCATTTTTGTTTTTGCTTATTTTTTTTCTCAATTTCAGAGAGCTAAAATAATGTTATAATGTGAGTTATTTAAGAGAGAGAAAATAATAGAACCCTCCTTAAATCTGGGTCTCACGTTTTTCTTGCGTATAGTTTGTGAAAAGACTAAATTAACCTTTCTGTTTACTCATCGAAATACTGTGATGTGTCCAGATTAAATGAATTCACCAATTTAAGGTTAGATGAAAGTAAGGGTGTTTTCGTCATTTGGTGTGTGAAACGGTAGGTAGGAAGGGAATACTGGAAATCTCACAAGTATTTTATCTAATTTTTATATTATTAGTACTAAGATCTTCATTGAATATTTTTATAAATAAAAAATCATAAAAAAAAAAGAGCTTAATGAGGCTAATATTTTTAAGTGATTAACTTCTATACGTAATGAAAATTTAAGAATACACAAAAGAAAAATAAAAATTTGAATTGATAGTGTCTAATAGGAACATGTGTGTTCAGATGGTCAATTAAAATAAGTCGTAGTTCAAATGTGTAATAGGTTTGAGGGTTGTTGATGTATTATTATGTCATTAACAACTTATGAAATGTATTCAAGATCTTGAATAATTTAAGTTTGAAAAATCTTTCATATTCAATTAGTTTTTTCCTTTTTGGTCCAAGTTCCATAAAATTTTATTGATTTTGAAAAATTGAATTGCAATTGTATAATCCAATTTCAACTGAATGTTTCTCTTTGCAATCTATCAAAATCTCCATTTTTATCACATATGAGATTATGTTGTTCTAATAATATTTATTAAAACAATGAGTTGTAATTCTTCATGATTGTAACTTAATTCAATTTGGCTTTTGATTTCAAATATTCAACATGATAAACTCATTCATTACGTTGCATACGATAACAATCAAGAACATGTCGATCAATCAAACAACACATGCAATTTTTTAGTAAATTTCGTTTAGCGAGCATAAAAATTTGTTCCAACACATTTTTCCTCCAAAATAACGCTTCAATCCATGAACTTTTAGAGGCCATAAGCCCAAGAGCTAACTAACATAGGCCCATTATATTATCATATTATATCGCCCATTCATAAATCAAAGTATCACAGTATCACTAAATAAGAAAAAAACAACACAAAACAAATCAAGTGGATGTATTCTTTCTAGTACCTTTTTTAAAAAGGAAATAAAAATAAATAATCGTTCATTAAAATAATAAACAAAAAATAAATTTTCTTATATGTTGATGTATGGTATACATAATATATACTCATATACTTTATATATTTGATTCGACCAACCAAATTAAAGTAGAGAAAAATAAAGGTTTAATAAGATCGTCCCGAAGTATTAATGATATACTCATACAACCTACTATGAATGCAAATATCAATGAAAATTTCACTCAACAGGTAAACAACTTTAATATTTACCATTACTCAAAATTTTGAGCAGTTATTCACATGTTAGAATTCAAATATTCAGCAAAAATTGAGGTAAATTAAATACGGCATAAGAATGTTTAAAATTCGTCAACTCTAGGGATAATATCATCATTAATTGCATGATGAGCAGTATTTTCCCTTAATCCAAAAATTTCAACATATTGTTTCCTGTAAATAAAATTAATTCTTAGTGTTAATTAATGCACAACACCATTTTCAATTATTGCAAAATAAAAAATAAAAGGGTTGTGTGTATTAAAAATAGACCTTGCAGGGAGATTATCTGCATATGGACGATAGTACGCAGTCCAAACAGGGTCACCAGCAAACAGTCGTATTGCCTACAAAAATTAATCAGTAGCGGAATCAGAAATTCATATAAGAACATTCAAGAAAATACTAGAATTGTATTACTAGAGTACAATAAGTAAACCCTCGTGGTCCATTACTGAATCTCACGCATAGCAAAAGCTTAATGTATTGAACAAACTATTTTATTTTTTTTACTAGAATTGTTACATTTATAGAATTTAAAAATGTACCCTAGACAATTAATTGAACCCACCTTAATGTAATTGCTTGAATCTAGAGTAAATCGATGATAAATTCCAGCAGGCACAACAATCAATCCACCTTTCTTCACCCAAATACGAATCCAAACATCGTTATAATCTCGGACATCAAAATAACCTACAACAAAAGAGTACATATTTTAATTTAAAAGACCGTAAAACACTCTGTCTAGTAGTATAAATTCGTCTAATAAAATATATATTTTAATTTCCTCAGCAAGAGATTATGTATTATTATGTTACATATGGCACATCAATTAATTTGCAAATAATGTCCAATATTCAATGAAATCTAACAGTACCACTTCCTTCAAGACAGTAACGGACTTCCTCGTCAATGTGCAAATGTTCTTCAAAGAATTTTTTTATCATATCCTCATAATTCGATAATTTTTCGGGGCAAACCTCAATACTGTCCTGAAAAAATAATATATGTGAACGTGTGGTCATATTTCATTATGAAATTTGAAAACAAAAAGTTTTTTTCAGAGTTCAACTCTAGAAAAAAAGTGATCTTTTTTATCAATCAACAATATTCGAGTTGATTGAACAAAAAGACAGCTCATTGGAAAATAGACAAAGTTTATTCCATATATATAAATATATTATATGTAAAAAAAATTCAATATACCATGTAAAGATAACTACGTGTTTCTCGAATTTTATTCAATTCCTCATCATTCTCATATTTGTCAGCATCAAGTCTCCAGCTAAGCACTCCAAGTTCTGAAAATATCATGTACGTAGTAAATTTCAAAATGTCATCCTTCTTTTTTACTATAATGAACTAAAAAAAATTATTTATCATATAAATTGAAACAGAGAAAATAATGTATATTTACCAGCGAGTTTGTCAAGAGACACAAATTTCTTTGGTTCGCGATAATGAGGAAGCCTTTGATCATCATCACTATCATCCATGTACCATGCTTCTAAGACTTCTTCTCTAGGATCCTTAGTATGATATTCTTCTTCTTCATAAACATGACCAATTACACCCATTCCCAAAAAGAAGGCAAGGGAAATAAAAATCTGTGTAGAGAGAAATTAAATTGTCATTAGCTAATTCATTTTTTTTAAAAAAAAATGTAAAGTAGTTTCAAATCGATAGTTAATGAGATGAGCTGTATCTTTATATCGCCTAAACAATTAAGTTAGATTCAGTATCCATAATATGGTATCAGAGTAAGAATCTTCTCAATTCTCATTATAGATGTTGAATCTTCATATTAAATTGTTCATGCTTCAGATGTCCAGTCTTGAACGTGAGGGGATGTAAAGAAGACTCACATCTCTAATGTTAGGCTTCCATATTAAAATTACTCACATCCTAGATGTGAGGGGAATGTGAAGAAGTTTCACATCGAAATTCTCATTTTTGGTGTTGCCCCGTATTATTGTACTATATATTGTCACATCTTACTAAAATTCAACTGCATGAAAGAACATTGGATGTTGACTTTGTTTGTCTACATACACTCTAGTATAGTTAAAATAGAAATTATTGAGAGATAACATTATATCTAGCATCAAGAAACTATACAACACCCATAATAATTCAAGAATAATTGTATATCCCTACCTAGAACAACAATGTAATATACATAAGGATTTTTAAAAAAAAATATATGTGAATTACATACCTTTGCAATGGAAACCATATTTCCTTATTTGTTCAAATCTGATAATAATGGATGGTATATACTATAAGAATATATATATAGTAGAACCATTTTTAAGTCAATGTCCATGGTCTTTTTTTTTCCACAAGTGGAATGTCCATGATGTATTTTTTTTTTAAAATTCCAAAGGCCGGTAACATACTTTATTATTTTAAAAAATAACAAAAATTAATGTCACTATTTGTCTAAGTCAAGTGACTTAGCTTTTTCCTTTTACGAGGTTAGTTGGGTGTGAAATTCAGTTTTTTATTACAACTAGTGTCTTTTTTTAAAAAAAAAATTATATTGCTAACGCGTTCAGTTTCGGTAATCTAAGGTATAATACATTCAAATTTATAAATGGTTATGATTTAAAGTATGATTATGAAACACAACTATAGTTTGCATATTTATAAAACGTAATTATAATTGTTGTATCAGACATACATTACATGTGTTAATGAACGAGTTGTATTCAGACATGGGTATCGATACATATTGTATCGGTTGAAAAAGTATGAAAACGTTGTATAAGTGCAAGTGTGTATATTTGCTACAAAACTCAAAATATAGCTATGTTTCGTAATATTTTAAGACTATAGCTATGTATCATAATTACAGTCTTTAAATATTTATCACGTCACGTGATTTTTCTTTTTATTTAAAGGCTTCACTATTGGTCGACAAAACTGCTAACCTGGTTGTGATAGCCCATTGGAATGCAACTTTAAGTATTCGTATTAAGTATTTAAACACTATTTAAGTGGTGGTGGGGAATAAAGTACTGTTTTAAACAATTCACCAAAGGTCTTTAAGGTTAGTCATTTTGTAATAATTATTTTGTGCATATATATTATTGACATAATTAGTACGTTGTTCACATGCAATTTGAACTTTGTTATTGCAAAGTATGTATCAACTTGAGTGTTATAAAATATTTGTCATTCAATTTTTATGTCGGAACATGATGTCCGGACCAACTTTTGCATATTTGACTAGATCCATGAGACATATGCCACCTCCCACAAACAACAACTATCAGGTAACTCTGTCCACCAAGGCTCGGAATAAAAAAAATGCATGTGACCGGCCATTGAAAGATGAAGTTGCAACTAATCTTAAAGACTCTTTGATATTCAAATCTTCATTTGCAAATATAAGAACTTCATTTTTCATAGCCATCTCAAATATTTATTTTTAAAAAAACATAGTATTTGTTTTCTGTATACAACTTTGTAAGGATACATTTTTGGTCCTAGTGCAATATCAAACCACAGGTCATTGACATAATATCTAAACACAGCATAAATTCACTAACTAGAGACCATAGGCCAAGTCCAGATATATATTCATCAGATTAGATTAATATTGATTATTACATTGTCTCCAGATATATAGAAGATATTCTATACAAACATAGAACAATTAATATGCAGCAAAACTTATTCCCAAGTTTTAATAATTTGCCTCACTCTCAGGTTTGCAGAGCTCAAATATGTCTTAGCGTGCTGCAAGAGGCACTCCTACTCTTTCAGTAACACTCTTGATGTACTCCTTCCTTGCTGGATGATCTTCTTGTGGTCGATTGTAAGGTGTCCACACCGGCTCTCCCACAAACAACCTCATCAACTGCACAACAAAATCATCAAAATGTAATAATGCATAGTTAACATCACGTAAACAACGATCACATATCATATTTACTGTTAAACTTGTTACATATATAGTTGCATTACCAATTAGTTTAACTGGGAGAAATTCACTTCTTTGGTTTATTTGGATTAGAGCTTGAACTATTAGTCCATTCCCTAAGGGTTGTTGACAATATGTACAACTATGCGAACAGAGTCATTGCATTACTAATTTTAGATTATCAATTACTATGTACTAAGTTTGAAATGCAGTATAGATATTTGAGATGTAAGTATCCGCTACTATTCTATGATCTTTGTTCGAGTCACTGGTAAGTGGAAATATTTTTATTCTATGCTTCATAAAAGAGGAACTCATTCAACACACCTTGACATAGTTATCAGTATCTAGGGTGAACCGGTGGTAAATCCCAGCAGGCAGGACGATCATATCACCGGCCTTCATCCAGATGCGAATCCAGCGATCATCCTTGTCTCTCACATCAAAATATCCACTCCCTTCCAGACAGTAACGTATCTCCTCATCTGCGTGTATGTGCTCCGTGTAGAAATTTTTCAACTTCTGCTCATAGTTATCAACTTTCTCAGGGCATAAATCCAGCAAGTCCTTCAAAGAGAAAACATGTAAGGATTAAGAAAATGATGGTGCAGCTCATTATGAATAGCTGGTTAAAAAAATAGACTTTTGTTATCTCCTGTAATTAGATTAGCAAACCAGAAACAATAAAGATGAAAAGAAAATAACTATCCGAGTCCATAGAATCCATTGTGTGTCCTTAAAGAAATTTAATCCCCTCAAGTATCCGAGGTTGTAGATTAATTACTCCCAAGATAAAACGGATTAACCATTAAAGAAGTAGCGGTACCTCAAACTTCGACAATTTCAACGAACTCAAAAAGACAACAACGAGATCTCTCTCACACACACGATCGATCTTGCTTGTAAAAAATGTATGCAGAGGAAGGGAAAAATTCGATGCAGAAAAATGAGAGAAAGTCTCTCTATTTATAGCCAACAAAGGGTAGTATGAAAAGGTGTTAATTGTGCCTTATCGAAAAGGTCACAACTCCTTGGAAAAGAGACAACCTTTCAGAAAGATCACAACCCTTTAGAAAATGCACAAACTTTTGAATGGTCACAACCCTTTAGAAAAGATACAACATTTCGTAAAGGTTACAACCCTTCGTAAAAGTCGCAACCCTTCAGGAGATTCACAACCCTTCACTTCATATTCACACCTTTTAAACCCAACAACTTTTAAATCTTGGAACATAACATACCACACAGATCAGTGCGCGATCTACATTTTAAGTTGTTAGACTAATAGAACCAAGAAACTGAAGTTTCAAGTTTTGATTTTGTGTAGTGTTGTGTGGAGTTAATTGTGAGCTACGAAGAATACGAGATGACCATATATGCTGAACAACACACACTTCTGAGGAGCTGATGTATAGTTTGCACATGTTTAACGTGGTACGATAATGGCAATTCTATATTCACCATCAGTCTTATCTCAGAAATAATGTCTAAAACTTACCAATCAAGAAATCTAAAGTAGAAAATCGACAAATTGCTCCGAGGTAGTCATAAACCCTGTTACAATAGCTTCGAATCATGCCTAATCTAACTACAAACTCATTTTTGTGCTTCTTTGAATTCGGAAGACAGGTTAACACAAACTTGAAAAGAATCAAAATATTAATTCCAAAAGCAATTTGATTCACAGACTTTAGTTGGGAAAAACCTTTAGGTTAATTACTACTCCGTATCATAATTTAACAGGCTCTCCTCAATTCAAGATAAACAAAAAAGGTACACATGACATTCGATCTCATAGAGCTCAATTCCCGTTCCCAACCCATGACCAATTTGAGCTCGAAGCTTCCTTCGTAGTGGCTCCATTTACATGCCTCATTTCAAAGGAACCTCAAAGTGGCTCTTCCATTCTATTAAGTAAATTAAAAGCAACCTTCATATCAAATAATCTACCTCCAAGTAAGTAAAGTTAAAAGTGGTATCATAAATGACATCTCTTCATCTTTAACCAGATGTCTCGAGCAAATTCAAAATTTTGAAATTTATGAGTTCTGAATCATATTGTATGAGCATATTCAAGTTAATTCTCAACAAATATATACAGAATTTCAACCGAAGTTTTTGAGTTCTGCAGAACCCAAAGGGGCTAATCCGAATAGGTAAACCCTAATATTCAGATTAGCCCCTTTTTTATGAAAAAGAGAAACCAGAAAAAACACTAAAATATGCAAATTTTCCATTTATGAAGAAAATTAAAGCAACATCAATAAATTGAAAGAAAATGAACAGTATAACAGAATTACCATGTAGCTGTAGCCTCTACTTTCACGAATATTTTTCAATTCTTCATCGTTCTCGTAATCATTAGGGTTCAATTTCCAGTATAAAACTCCGAGTTCTGCTAATTTCTCCACTGAAACAAACTCCGGTGGGTTCTTCTGGTGCGGTAGCCGCTGATCTTCTGAATTGTCATCCATAAACCATGCCTAAACTTATAAAACAAATCAATTAGTCAATAATTTATAGAACAAATTAAGTGTTTTAGTTTAACTGAACACGTATTCCGACACTATAATATAGAAAATTAGAGAAAGTAATTATTGGAAACTCACCTCGATTGCCATTTCTGCTGATAATGCTAATTATTTGGTTACATGGACCTTAATATAAACTTTATATTATAAAGTAAAACTAATTTTGACGGAATGCCACGTTTACACAGAGAATTTCATTTAAATTTATGTGGCGAAAGTTTGTTTGTCTGTTTCTCGTAGTTTAATCAAATATCTACAATTGGATGGAGATTTACATTTTACACCATACATTCATTTTGTGAATCTGAATATTTCAACAAATGATGTTAATACTCTTTCATTCTTAAATTTTAATTAAATGGTTTTGGAATGAATTACCTTTGTTAGGAGTGCTTAACCCCCAATGTTGGTCTTTTTGGTGCGAATTTGAATTTAATCAAACTACAATATGAATATCGAACACCTGATAGGAAAAACAAAAAATTAAATGATGTTGCTGAATTCTCTAGAAATGAACTTGGCATAAACTTACAAAATAGAATATAAGCTCACCAACATAAGATGTGATGCAGTGGTTGGACTGTTTCACTCTTAACTTGAGGTTTCGAATACGAATCCTGATTATGAAAAATATCATATTGAGAGCGCTACCCTCAATTGAATCCTACGCAATCCGAATGTAATCAAAACACCAATACCGAATGAAAAAAAAGTTGCACGTGTGAGGTTTCAGTATTTAGGTGGGTAAATAAGATTTGACAGCATTACTTTTTATTTCCATTTACAGTGTATTGCAGCAGGCTTTATCCAGCAGAGACACACGGCCCATCTGCTGACTCCGCATTAAATGAGGCCTATCTGACTGAGCCCAGCCCAATGGCCCACAAATGACACCAGTAGGCCCATACTCCCTCATTGATTGATTTCAACTCACTAGTTTTACTCCATGCATCATTTTGAAATTTGGTAAGCATTTTTTATTGAGTTGGAAAAAAAAAAGGATACTTGTAGTTAAATATCAATTTTATTTGACAAAATTTTAAATATTTAGGCATGTATTAGAAATACCATTTCTAACCAATATTCACTAGAATTCATATATCACGAAATAGTACTCCCCTCGTCTCAATTGATTTGACGTTGTTTTTACTAGAAACGAAGACTTAGAAGTATAAGAAAACTTAAATGTATGGGTTCACCAAAAGTACAAAAGCCTCAAGTGCTCCTAGATAAAAAAAAAAGAGGGAGCACTAAATGTAAAGTTAATTGTTTATAAATTCAAAAATATATCATTTTCTGTGATTTACTAAAAAAAAAGAAGGTTTATTCTCGTCCTTTTTTAAATGTAAAAATAGTTTTGAACTTACATCTTTTTATAAATAACATTAAGCATACTGTAATCATTTTTAACAAGGAAAAATAGTGTTTAGTTTACCTTCTTATTGCACATATCAATTATTAATTATCACTTCAACACTTCTATCAAATACACACTACATTTGTTTGTATCAAAATAGTTGTCACATTTCATTTTTTTAATGTTTATTTGACTAATCTTTAAAAATAAAATAAATTCTGTTAATGTAACATTTTAAAAATTAAAAAATATTAAAAAATAATACAAAAAAATATTACAAGTTGCAAATATTTTCATATCGATATAGTGAAAAAAAAATATATGATCAATTGATCAAAATTCATATAGTTTGACATATGAAAACCAAAACATACGATTATTATGAAACAAAGGAAAGAAACACCTTTATAAAAATTTAAATATTTATTATATATATTCAAAATTGGAGAACGTAAATATCAGTTAAACTCAAGCTACACGATATACACATTTATGTATTATGCCTATTCACAAATTCAACTTTAAACTAATTTTAGAAAACAATTATCCCAATTTTTATTGAGATTAAATTACGAAATAACTTATTTTGAAATTAGTTATTCTGAAATAGCAATATCCAACCAGAAAATTCAAATAACAATATATAAATAACTAATCACAAAATAATTAATTTTGAAATAATTTATTTCTTGATCAAACGAACCCTCACTCCTCTCCAATCTCAAAAAATAAAATTATGTTTCCAATGTTCTGTGTTTCGCATGAAAAAGAGAAGAATCAGTGGTACAACTACACAACAAAATACTTCTTTCCACTTTTCCTTTTTATCTTTTCACAGAGCAAAAATTAACTTTACAAATTATAACTAAAAAAAAAAGAGTCTAATTCAGATAATTATAGAATAATTAATTAACTAGTACATAGTTAAACAATTAAATAAAAAAGTAAAAAAAAAAAAAGTAATGTACTAACTATTTTAAGTGATTTTTTTTAAGGCATGAATAGATTATTTCCGCACTTGCACCTCCACGCTTCGGGGTAGTACTCTAAAGTGAAACTAAAACCGGGTTGAACCGAAACCCGAACCGGTTTACACGGCGAACACCATCCACATTTGGATCTGCAGGTGGGTGGTGATGAACCCGGTCCACTCAGTTTTCTTTGAGTCACAACTCGTTCAATTACATCTGACTCACTACCACCTATATTTCACAAAAAAACACACACATAATTATCTTCGCGTAAATCCAAATTAATCGAACTAACAAATTTCGAACGCTACATAATAGCACATGCGTACTCCTCTAAGAAAAATTACACAATTCAACATAAACATTAAGGTATTTCACAAAAACACACATAATTAAGGAGACGCAAATCTAAATTAATCGGAAAAGAAAAGTTTTTAAAAAAGAAAAAATGCACAATTCACAACTAGTCAATTAATACAGAGACGTAAGCATTATCCAGAATGATTAAACATAAACATTATACATAATCGTGCATTCATCACCAAAAATATCTTCACTCGATATTAAGCTCCCTTTTATCCATTAATTTTGAAGCTAAAATACAAAAACAAAAAATTGTCAACATGCATCTTATTTGAAAAAGATTTGAAGTATCGTGAATTAAAGTGAAGTTTCTCCATAAACTTTTTTATTTTTGAAATATTCGGAGATAAAATTTCATAACTAAACAAATATTTAACAAAATCTATAGTCAAACGCTAGCTGAATAACTTACTGAGTGTTGTAGTGGGATTTATCCGAAAAGCAGAAACAAGTGGAGTAAGCAAAAGGAAAGTTAAAGTGGCTATTTTTGCAAAAGAGAAATTATGGTGTAATACGCCACCCATCGCACGCCCAAATGAAGGTATATAGTGTGTGTTAGGTAATTAATGTGCAATTAAAGAGAGAAACAAGAATTGAAGAAGAAGAATTGAATTGAAGAGAATGGCTCTATGAGTTGTTGAAGGTTGGGTGTGGGGATGGATTCTATTATTGCTATTGATATTCAATGAAAGGGGGGTGAAGGTGTCAGTCCAAGTCAAAGACACAAAACCCCTAATAAGACTATTTCCATTTATTAAAATGTGAAATATCATGATAGAGAGACAACTTCACTTATGTTTCTTTCTCAACCTTTTTTACCTTACTTATTGATATATGAGGTTGTTTTTCTCTTAATCAGATGTTTCAAATTTGAATTTTAAATAGTGCTTTCTTTCGAATGGAGCGCGAATTCAGAATAGTTAACACTAATACAAATACTGAATATCAGATGAGAAACAAAATAAAATAACTCCTTTTTTTTTTATACTTGTATAATGAAATTTTACCTTTAAAAAAAAGTTAATATTGAAATAAGTTATACTTATCATTCATTTTACTATTTTAATGAATATACCTCTACAATTATATATTTATCCTTCCTATTTAAAATTTCAATTTTAAAAGGCCATATAAAGTTAGAGAAATTGGAACGGAGTGAGTACTTCTTTTAACTTTAACCTTAAATTTCTAAATTAACAATTATTTTGGAATAAGTTCGTGGAGTTAAAAAAGACATAGGAAGTAAATAAAACATCACATACAAACATATGATCGATGCTTTAAGTAGAATAACTAAATTCCAATGGTAGCAAATATTTAGTGGAGTTATTGTGGAGTATATATTTTTTTTCATTTCATATTTTCAAAAACCACAATAACTACAAATAGAAAAGTTGCTCAAAGTTTTAATGATGTCACACGAGGTTACAAAATTCAATAATGTACGATATATTTATTCATAGGCCATGTTGATATACTAGAATGCCTATGTAGGTTTGCTTTAGGCTACCATCAATCATTGCTTTTTAGTAAAGAAAAAAAGTAAAACCAATTCAATTTTCCTCATTTAGCTAAAAAGAAAAAGAAGAATAAAACATTTTGAACTTTTCTTTTTAATTTTAATATTCTTTGTCTTAATATCCAATTTGATACCGCAAAATTCAGATTTCTTAACACTTCAAAAATGTAACGAGAATTTTCACCGAAGAAAAACAAAATATATATAGAAATAAACATATGGAGAATTCAACATATACTCCCTCTATTTTGTATTACTGTATTTGATTTTGTTGACTTGACATCATCCTTATGAAAAGTTTTTATTTCTTTTATTAAACTAATCTTTTTAAAAATCAAACATATAATAGTCAAGAAATATTTTAGACAAAATGTTTAAAAATCTCTATTTCTTTTTTAAATTTTGTATTAATTAGGTGAACGATTCCAAATTAATGAGAACGTAGACAGTAAGTATTTATTAAATATGTATATATATAGGTGGTCTTTTGATGTATAAGGAAAATAAGATGACAAGTACTAGTTTTGTTTGGATCCATTTTTCTGTGAAAAAAAGCCTGTTTAATGGGACCAATACTTAGATTCATTGATTGTTTTGTGGGGTGGGGGTGGGGATGGGGGTTAGGAAGGACTGTCCTTATTTTGTTCATGCAACCGTAAATTTAGAACTTTGTTTCCCTTTCTTGGTCCAAAAAATTGGAAAAAATGATACGAGGAATGATGGATAGAGTAAAATTAATGGACCATAAGTGTCATATATAAGAAAGTGTAGGGATGACAAAGTAAGAAAGTAAAAGAGAGAAACTATCAACATGAGTTGTGGTGTAGTGATGAGACTGCATTATCTTTAATC
Organism: Solanum raphanifolium; assembly: GCA_036250405.1. NCBI lineage: Eukaryota > Viridiplantae > Streptophyta > Magnoliopsida > Solanales > Solanaceae > Solanum > Solanum raphanifolium. The sequence goes on from JAJOOE010010662.1 coordinate 19,543, forward strand.
AGGGTTTCAGATTCGAGATTTGAATATGAAGAAAAATGTGTTGGAAGCGCCACCCCTAAAAGAGCCCTACAATGTTCGATCTAAATTTAATCAAGGACTTCAATACGAAAAAAATACCAAGAAAATTAAAAATAGGAAAGGAAAGGACAACACTCGTGTGGTAGCTAAAGATAAGTAGTGTGTGATGGAAATGGGGTGCCTGTCTTGTACGAGTCCAACATCTGCGTAAGGAAGCAAAGGGTCTTCCCCACTTGGACCACGAGGAACCAATGGGTGTGACCTAGGGTTTAGTGAAAGGTGTTAAGGTCTATTCATCAAAAACATGTGATTATATTATTTAAAAACTTTTGTGATACGATAATAAAACACTAGGTAAAAAACAAATCGCATGAAACGTGGTCGACAATTGATTATCTAGATTTTCAAAGGCCATCGAGATCACCCCAAACACCACACAACTTACGATTATCTTATACCAGACTAATAAGAGTTACTTTTTTTGTTAACAATAATCTTGTGTTACCGTACGTACACGCTCGTTATTAGTCATCATCACCTAATAATTCCTACATTATAACTCAATTATCCAATTATATATGTGTGTGAAACCTATATATAACTAATTAACGTTCCCCAATTTTCTTTATAACAATTTAATTAATGTCCCATATGAATGTTTATATATGTAAGTATTCACCTCCAAAAACACAAACCCCATGAAAAAACAAAGACATATACATGCAATTTGCTTATACTATTGCCTCGATATTTAGAACTTTGGGACAAGGAATTCACTATCATCTTTAAACATGGGCCATGGGGTTAGGAATAGTGAGATGGTTAATATAAAATATTGGTGCTAGCCTGACAACAATACATATATTCCACGTACCAAACATGATTATATAGAAATATTATAAGAGTGTGGAACACATAGAAAGGAATATTTCAAATGTTCAAAATGCATTAATTTATTCACTTACATCTATTGCACAAAGCCAATTCTCTTATTTGGATATAATCTAAATATAATTGTGACAAAAAGTATCCACACGTTAAGTTAAATTTACACTAAAGAATGTCTTTTTTTTAGCAACCTTTCAGTTCCAATTCTCCACGTAACATGATTATGATTTGGGTGTCAAATGGGCAGTTGAGTTGAAATTGAAGATATTAAAATAGATTGAAATAGAAATTAGGTTGGGTTCTGACCCGCTTAAGTTTACTTTGAGCTCAAATGGGCTTAAAGATGGGATGGGTCTTGACACTACATCAAAAATGTTTTTAAGCAGCAATTAACACTCTTTGTATATGTCCCTAAAGCCTTTAGTGACATTGTTTCTAATGACACTTAACTAATGCCGGTAAAGACTTTAACACTCTTTATTAATGTCAATATTTACTGCCGCTAAAAGTTGTTTTTGTTTGTGACCCACCCAATTTAAGTTTTATAACCACAATTTGAATTTCAACTCAAGAAAATTAAAAAAAAAAAAAAAAAGAAGTTACAAATAGATAGACAAATCCTAAAAGATATAAAATAGATAGTAATTCAAACCTTTAATATAGGAATATACATTACATCAATGCAAATCAAGAGTCTTAAAACCAGTTGAAATTGGAGATTAAATGGGGCTCAATTGAGGATTCTCTTAAAATTGGTTAAAATTTGAATGAGTTGAGAATGAACCAATTCAAACCATCTTGAGCCCAACCCTTAAAATTCTGGGTGGGTTACTTATAGTTGAGCTCATTTTTGACACTCCTACCTAAGATCATAAGATTAAAAGATTTTTTGATACATTTGACATATTTTTAAGTAATCCTATTTTTAATTTAAGATCACAAAATTCAAAAGTTCTCTTTCATTTCTTTAATTTCGTGCGAAATTAAAACATAACAAATAAATTGAAATGAAGAAAGTATAATTATAGACGGAAACCCCACGAGTCTTTTCAAGGTGTGAGAAGGACTTTTTGAGAATCGATATACGTTCAACATAGAGTGAATAATAGTCATAATTTTTCACCTAATGTGTTTTGATGTCCATTCATTTTTAAATCTCAAGGTCAAAATCTACTTACAATCTTGCATACCAAAGTCAAATATGGTAAGTTGGACCACAACAACGTAACTTTATGAGCAGCAAAATTTGAAATATTACAACTTGTTTTTCAGGTTGATAAACAAAAGCAATAAGACAAGAGGGATGCATTTTTTTTTCCTGGTCAAGTTTTAATCGAATAAGAGAAAGGCAAAATGACTGGTATGAGATGATGCAAGGAAGTTTGACCGTAGTATGATTTGATGTAAATATCAAATGCGATGGACACCATTAAAAAATTACTATTTTTCCTCTAGAAAATGTTTAATGGCTATTTATATATATATATATATATATATATATATATATATATTGATTAAATCGGTTACCATCCATATTCTTCCGGTGAACGACGAGAGAGAGTTGTTGGATTGTAAGCACCCCTCACTTCCAACCTGGAGGTTGTAAGTTCGAATCATCAAAGGAACAAAAGGGTATGGAGCTCACTAGGAGGGTTGTAAAAAAAAAATCAGTGAGCTGATTCGTGGTAAAAAAAACTTGTGTAGCTAGTAGTGTAAGTTTTTATCTTTTACTCACTCCTAAAAAACTATTTAATAGTCTTGATTTATAAAAGTATGTGTCTAAACTACTCTTAATTTTCCCTTTAACATGTAACTCATCAATATAATATGTTAATATGGAACTACTAGTGATGTTACCAATGTAACAAAAAGTTGAAGAGGTACAATTAGTCTCAAGATTCGTGTTTCCCCTTCTGACTAAACAAAAATAGATGGGACTTTTGTGTGTTTTGAATGATTTCCTCTCAGTCTGCCCATTCCTATTTCACATTCAAACCACAACCCTCTTCTGAAAAAAATGGAGTTGCATGCATTATTGTGTAAATTATAGCAAGAAAAAAAAAACAGGAAAATAATTTGAAGTGATAGTTATTGGACATTAATTGTTGGCATTGCCAGTGACTGATCATTCATGGAGCTATATCTTTGCCTTTTGCTTTTGTCTATTTCCTCAGTTTCAATTTATGTGGCATCATTTGAATCGATACGGTCTTTAATTCTGTGATTATAAACATGTAATAATATTTGTAATGGTTAACAAAATTTGATAGATTTTCCCTCGAAAACAAGAAGTCTCTGATTCAAGAGGGATATCATCAACCACTTTGACAGGTGATGTTTATCCGTTATGGTTATAAGATTTTTAAAATTTATAATTTGATAAATTCGTTATATCATTTGTTTGACTATAAAAAGACTTACATTAATTATTAAAATAAAAATTTAAGTTAAATATTTTTAAAGTTTAAAAATTATCGTTTTCTTGAAAATAAAAAGAAAATAGTATTACACTAAGCGGTCGTTTGGTACAAAAATGAATAATGCAGGGATTACTAATGCTGAGATTAACAATGCAGGAATTAATAGTGCAGAGATTAGTAATGGAGGGTTTATTTTTACCAAGTTTTTGGTTCATTGGTTCCAACCCCATTTTGGAATTGGGTTAAAACTTTATAAAAAAACTCTTTCCAATTATACCCTTGAATTATTATGTAATTAAGTTAAGGTAAATAATTGCCGGACAATATTATTTTTTATGGCCTTCTAACTAGCTATGAGAAGAACAATTGTTGTTATGTTTGCCTTTTTTTTTTAAATTAAATTATTTGAGGATAAATAATTGTCATCTTAGTAAATTGATTACTTACAAAATGTCAATTTTCAATTTAAAAAAATATGATAAACTATCAACTTTTAAAATTGAAAAGATGTAAACAATAGTAAAAGTGAATAAATCATCTACATTTACACATAAAAATTGCAATTGTAGTTTTAATATGTATGCAATTTTATAAATTGTTCAAATACAAATAATTAGAAACCACACAAATGTTGCCCTTTTAATTAGTTAATGTTAAGCAACTCATATTTCAAATATCGTATTAGATTTATGTAGTAACAAACAACTTTCTCTAAATAATTTGTAAGCTAATTTATTTAAATAAATTTACTAGTACAAATATCCCAGAACAAGGAAACACCTTTTTAATTGTCTTAATAACTGGATCAGACTGAAGAATCCGATTGTAAACGAGACAAACAAAATAAAACATAAAATCAAAAAAATAAATAAAATAATTAAAATGATTTGAGGGATATTTTTGTCTTTACATAAACTTATCCCATGGTATTATATCCAATGTATTACTAATACCTCCAAATGGAATGTATTAGTAATACACCCTATAATACCATGTAGGAGGTATAACTAGTCCATGAATTAGTTATACATAGGCCAAAATTCCTATCAAATATAGTACTAAATAATACCATACATAATACATGAATTATTTATTTTAATACGGCCTACCAAACGACCCCTAACTTAAAAGGAGGGAGTATTTACCAGAGTCTGTCTGTGACTCTGTGTTCCCAAATCCCAAGCTTGTAAAGTTGTAAACCATGTTTTAACAAAGATCTTTCTAATAATCCACAATCTTTTACTTTAAATATTTTACCTTTGTATATTTGGTCAAAAGTAAAAATGAAAGGTTTAAAATCATGAAAAGTGGAAGAAAGTTAGACAAGATTGACGTGTTTTTTTTTCTTTATAAATAGTTCTTGGACCGAATGCAAAAGCTTTTTTTTAGGTATTTCATGTATTTTTTTGGGAAAATTACTTACGGTAAATATGTGGTATGTATTTACAACATATTATTATAGTTTCAAAGAATTATAATTTCTAGCTATAGTTAGGATTTTGGGTGTATTTGATATGGAGGAAAATATTTTCTGAAAAATGTTTTCTAATTTTAGATTTCAAATAATTTTTTATCCTACCCCCAAACCATCTCCCCTCCCCCTCAAACAAAAATAAATAAAAATTATTTCTGAAAAATGTTTTAAAGTTTAAGACTTTTCAAAAATTATTTCAATTTTCGGGGGGGGGGGGGGGGG
>JAJOOE010010663.1:0-26807 GCA_036250405.1 Solanum raphanifolium
TTTTCCATTAAAGAATGAAAACGTAATTCAATCTTGAATAGTAAAAAAAGGTATGAATTTATCAATAAAAAAATTATGTTTCAACTCAAATTCAAATCGTAGATAAGTGGAATAATGATAAAGATTTAAAAAAATATTCATTTATTTTAAAATATAAATAATATACTACAAGAAATATAGACAAGAGATATGGAGAGTTGAATGTAAAGATCATCTTATTCAATCGTCTTCAAGTCTTTTACAATAGTAAATGGCAATCCTAATTGTAGATTGTGAAATCACTCTAAAAATTACTATATTAAATACTCAAATTAATGGATATATTCTTATCCAAATTAATGAGTAGAAAATATATATAAGTAAATATAAATAGTCCATGTATAGAGTAAATGGATAATCCACCTCATCTTTAATTTAAGTTTTTTTTTTACAAAGGGGGATATTATATACTCTCTTTGTCCCAATTTATGTGACTTACTTTCTTTTTTAGTCAGTCCCAAAAAGAATGACACATTTCTATATTAAGTAACAATTTAACTATAAAATGTCTATTTTACCCTTAATGAAATGATTCACAGCCACACAAATTTCTATCATTCATTTTGGATCACAAGTTTTAAAAGTCTTCATTTCTTTCTTAAACTCCGTGCCGAGTCAAACTACCTCACATAAAATGGGACGGAGAGAGTACACACACACACACATATATATATAGTTACGTACTGAACATTACATTATCTCTATTAGTACTTGCAATTACATATAGGTTTTCAAAACGAGCTAACTATTACATGTAGACCGTACTACTATTTTACTAGAAGTTACTTCATCTCGATCTTCTTGTAGCTTCTTCTTAAATATATATGGCGGGGATAGGAGGATACATGGATTATTGGTATGTGTTAGCTTGCAACCTAATCTGGACAAAATGTCGGCTACCTTGTTCCCTTGACGGAGGCTATGTCGGACCACTGGATTCCCCAACTTCTTCAATATTGACTTGCAATGCAAAATAATGGAGCGGTAAGTTGGGTGCATATTTTCCAAGAGTTTTATGGCTTCGACGGAATCCATTTTTATTTCAATTGGCATTAAATTATAAGAGTGGGTAATGTTTAAGCCATTTAGGAGGGCTTCCAGTTCAGTCATAGTATGATTATGACTAGAGCTTCTTTTGTGAAAGCCCAAAATCCAGTTCCCAGTGGTATCACTAATGACGTCGATGATCCCACCCTTTATTTTGTGTTTTGAGAAAGCATCGTTCGTGTTTAGCTTGTAAGAACCAATAGGGGGAGGAAACCATTTGACGTGAATATCCACCGTAGCATTATGGTTGCTAGGGGAATGATTGTCGGTGATGTATTCAATGGTTTTATTTTTAACCATGGAGGTAAGAAGAAGGTCACTTTTACCGTTATGGGTGTTGTGATTTTTTTTGAGCCAAAGTTGCCATAGAGCAAAGGGCATAAGGTCAATCCATTGGTAGGAACTTTGATTGTGTGAAGGGTTCAAGTCCTTAAGAGTGAGGATCCAATGATCTTGCTGGAAAGAGACTTGGGATATGTTGACGCCTAAGTCTAACTGAAAATTACGAGCTATATGGCAATCAAAAAAGATGTGGGTAATGGTTTCGTGAGTGAGATGGCATATCAGACAACTTGGGTTGGTGTCGATACCAATATGGTGTAAGTATGCTTGTGTGGGTAAACAACCTTGAGAGCACAACCAAAGAAAGACTTTGAGCTTCTCCAAGGTCCTCAATTTCCATATCCAAGAAAAAATATATGGATGTTGACTGGGAGGGGTGATGAGTTTTTGGACAGATTTGGTGGTGAAGATACCATTACTATTAAGGGCCCATTAGGTTTTGTCGAGAGCACCCAAATCTTTATTAGGGCTTATACCGGAGGCTTGGAGAGTTAATGAGATGGGTAGCTCGAATGATACCTTTGACCAGTCCCAACCCTCTCCATTCCAAAGAGAATATAAATTGAGGCGATCCTCACCTTGTTGCAAGGGACATGAAGAATAGATCTAAGAGGGGATGTTTCTGGAATCCATCGATGATGCCATATGTTGATAGAAATGTTTGTCGCATGTTCTAAGTAGTTGCTTGGGAGCAAATTTTTCCTCCGATGAGGATGTTCTTCCAAATAAAGGAGTGTGGAGAAGGTGTAGGCCTAGAGTGGTACCGATCAATCAGGGTGTTTGCCCATAGGGAGGTGTGGTTAGTGTAAAGCCGCCAGGCGAGGCTAGTTAGAATAGTTTTATTTTTAACCTCGTCGGGATGTAACCCTAGACCACCAAAATCCTTTGGTGATGCTACCTTCTCCCAAGGAGACATAATGTAGCCTTTTCTTTTGACAGTTGTTCCCCATAAAAAGTCTCTTTGGATCTTATCGATTGAGTTGCAAGTTTTTTTGGGGAGATTTAAATACTGCATAGCGTAAGCACGAATGGAGTTCAAATTTGATGTGGCTAAAGTCAATTGCCCAGCTATAGTCAATAAGTTAACTTTCCAACTAGCAAGCTTTTTCCTCATGTTATCAATAATGTACTGGAAGTTCGTGGGTTTAGGTTTGTGATTTAGGATGGGGAAACCAAGGTATTTACCAAAGGAAGTGGTAGTTGTAATGTTAAAGAGTCATTAAACTATTGTAATGTTAAAGAGTCATTAAACTAAGTCCCTACTACTACCATCGCAATATTTGGAGAACATAGATTTGAATTTTACGGCGTTGATCTTTTGTCCCGATAGATCGCAGAACAGGGACATGCATTTATGCATAGTGTGAATGGAATTATGATTCCCACTAGATATAAGAGTTAGGTCATCTGCAAAAAATAAATGGGAGAATTGAGGTCCCCTGGGTTGAATAGTGACATTCTCCCAGAGGATGTCAACTTGGTGGTTTATATAATTGGATAAAAGTTACATGCATAGAATGAAGATATAAGGAGACATAGGGTCTCCTTGTCTAATTCATCAAGACAGGGAGAAGTAATTAGTTTGAGTTCCATTGACAAGGAAAACAATGTTGGAGGTACTAATGCAATTCATAATAAGATAAGAGATTTTTTGAGGGAATTTGAAGTGGTGAAGAGTGCGGTAGACAAACGACCATTCTAGTCAATCAAAGGCTTTCTCAAGATCAAGTTTAAGGATAAGGCAGCCTTTCTAATTTTTTGTCCTAGTTAGATGGGAAACAAGTTCTTGAATTAGGATGTCGTTATCACAAGCCCTACGACCCTTGAGAAAACTTATTTGGTAGGGGACTATGAGTTTGACCAAGTGTGGTTTGATGCGATTGGCAATAACTTTAGTGATGATCTTGTAAATGGTGTTGCAAAGACCTATAGGTCGGAAATTTTTCAATTGATTCACATTGAGAAAATTCGAGATAAGACATAAAAGATTCTTGTTAATGGATGGAGAAATAATTTGGGACTGGAAAACATGATGGCAAAACTGTAGGACAGATTCACCTACTGTTTTTCATTGGAATTGGAAAAAATGGGGATGCAAACCATTTGGCCCCAGAGCTTTATAGGGTTTGAAGGAGAAAAGAGCATTTATAACTTCCTAATCGTGTAGGGGACGATCCGTATTAGACAAGTCTAACTTATGAAAACTTGTGGTAGCACTTTTAATGCGACTCCAATTCGTAAGGGTGTGACTCGTTGTGAAACAAGTTGAGAAGTAGTTAAAAGCATGACTCGCTATACTTTTAGGATCAGTTATCCAATTATCATTTTCATCCTTAAAGTAAGTGATAGAATATAGGCATCCACTAAGAGAGAATGGACCAGGTCCCTTGACACAATAAGAACAGAATGTAAGCACAGGCAGTAGTCAGCATCCACTATACGTCAATGGACCAGGTCCCTTGACTCAGCAAGAACAATAGCTGAAATAAGTGCAGAAGATAAATAGCTGAAGGTAAAATCTGCACAAGGATTTTACGTGGAAACCTCCTTGTTCAAGGGACTAAAACCACGACCTGTCTCACAGGATTTTCAACTGTTTCACAAATCTTCTTTAAGCAAAAGTGAACAACAGTTACAGCCAACGTGAGAAAAAGTTATTAATCTCACAACCAAGTAATAACTCTATTACTTGAAGAGCCTAAGAAGATACCACACTATCGACTAAGCTATCACCACCAGACAACTTAGACTTCAACTAAGCAACACACAGGTTGCCCACAAAACCACCACCCTCTAGACGATTTAGACTTTGACTAAGCAAAAACAATGTTGCCCACTAAACCACCTAACTCTTAGATGATTTAGACTTCAACTAAGTAGATACAACACTGCCCATTAAACTATCCCACCTAGATGACTTAGACTTTTAGATGAACTGAACAATAATCTAATTCTTTTATAGATTAGGAATAGATTTACAATGTAAGTACGGAAGATATAATCCTAAGACAACTAGACAGCTTGCAGCTCTATCAGATTCATGTTGCTCTTGAGGATAATACTTCTTGAAGATGGCTTTTGCTTTTGAGCTTTTTGGATTTTCTCAAATCCAAAACTTTGTTTGCCAAAACTTGGGTTTGTGTTTTGGAGAAGAGACTATATCAAAGTGGACACAACCTTTGGGATGAGGCTATTGGTTGAGAGCCTGCTATCATGAAAAGTTGTGCACCAACCACATCAGAGTTGGCAGCTTTTTGATAGCTGTTTTTTCGTCCTTTTCTCATACGCAGACTTTCCGGAACCAGGTCCCTTGCTGAGTTCTTTGTTGCTTGAGTTCTTGAAAAAGACTTGCTAGCTTTCTCTCTTCTTGAATGAATAATGTTGTTTGTTTATTGTTGTATATATCAGTTACCAACACGAGTTTTGACCACTTAAACAAACAACTATGTCCACCCTTCCTATTGGTGAAGTACGTTGCACATCTCACCAACCAACCTGACAAGACAACTGTAAAGCTAGCTTTACAATCGTGCACCACTTTGAGTCTGGACGGAGGTACTCTACCAAGGACCGGGTCCCTGTATTTGTGAGGATCATCAAAACACCTAGAATATAACATTTTCCCCCTTTTTGATGAAGACACACAAATATTCCTCATGATGAGTTTATTCATTCACTGCCCATTTTATCAGTCCCAATACTAGAGGACCCTTTACTGGATTTGGTCCTCGGTTAGATTATACATTTGTGAGGATCATCAAAACACCTAGAATATAGCGTTTTCCCCCTTTTTGATGATGACGCACAAATGTTCCTACCTTGGGTTTATTCATTAATTTGCCCTGTCGTTAGTCCCAATAACAAGGATTTGGTCCCTTGTTAGATCCCCGAGTCTATTAAATCATCAAAACTTGACATTAGCTTCAACATAGCATTATCCCCCTTTTTGATGATAACAGACTTATTCATCTTCTTCCCCCTATCAGCATGCCTCTTCAAGTAACTGGATTGGTCCCCTTTTTACATCATTCTAGAAGTTTGTCAAATCATCAAAACTTCACATCGATAACAAAAGAGCATTTTCCCCCTTTTTGATGATGACAAACTTTTTCAACTTCTTCCCCCTATCGGCATGACCATATCCTCTTCAAGTAGCACTTCTTCCCCCTATCGGCATGACCATGTCCTCTTCAAGTAACATATTTTCCCCCTATCGGCATGACCATGTCATCCATGTCATCATTGATTACCATCATTGATCTCATACCCTAAAAATCTTCCCCCTTTTGACATCATAAAAAAGGGTTAAAGCAGTAAACCAAGTTGCCAGAAATATAGTTCAAGCAAATTCATGGCCACTTGGGCAATACTGAGCATGAGTAAAATTGCATAAAGTAATTAGACCAGTCAGTAGAAACAAGACATTTTTCATTCACAAATAAAAGATCAGCCATCGCAGCATTGCAGACATCATTATAAATGAGAACCATGACAATACCCACTGAGTTTCAATAGAAAAAGAGGAGGACTGACAAGGGAATTTAGGAAGAGAGGGGATGGCTTAGAAGCAAGGGATGAAAGGAATAGAATTAGTAGAACATATCCCTTAGCATGGTTTTTTTTTTTAAGAAGTTTCTCTTAAAGTTCGGTATGCTTTGCTGCCGACCTTCAGGGCTGCCAGTTTTTTTTTTTCAACCTGGTCCCTCTGATTGTTCTTTCAGAAGCTAAGCCTTCAAACAAACTATTTTACTTCCATGTGCAACTGTCATAACTTTCATATCAAGCTCGAGTTTCTCATGACAGAAAGATTAGTAAGATTAAACTTACACAAGGCCTCCGAGATGAATAGATCAATAAATGATGAACCATTTCAATTTTTCATTTCATTTTTTTTCAAGGTTAGACACACTCATATTCAGAATACTTTGAGCTCTCAGAATATCACCCTCTTCCTTTTTTAATATCATCTTTTCCACCTTCTTCTTTGTGTTTGTCGGACCTAGTCCCTCGTCACACTAAAAAAATTCTCCATCCGAAAATTCCCCAGTAGGAACAAAGGGTTTAAACATTTAAAGTATTTTTTAGAGAGGAGAAAAAAGGGTTTTGAAAACTCTGATTTCTGAAAAGGGATTTTAATTTTCTGGGGAGATGGAAAGAAAGGTGAAGTATAAGGGAAGTAAAAAGGTGTATTGTGTGAAACAAAGTGTCATCTTGGTATTCAAATGACGGCACAACGATTAGATAATTGAATGACAGACATGTGGCAATTTCAGCGATTCTCATGCATAATTCAAAATGCAATGTTAAGAGTGCTAACCTTCGAGAGCGGACCGGGTCCTTCGCTATAGTTTGAATGTGATTGCCTTGATTTGTCCTGACCTTCCTTTTCCTTCAGCCTTTTTGCCATGTGTGTATACCTAAAAAAGGTATGAAATTGAACTTGCTAAAACATACACAACTGAAAAACAAGGATACCTGCTCCCTTTTCATAGTCATGAGAGGCTAATTGCTTCAGGCAGGATCCATTCAGTTCAGTTTCAGTATTTCCAACTTCAATTTGTTTATCTTGACCAGGTCTTCTAAGAGCTTCAAGCTACTGCTTGATCTACAAGAGTTGATCACCTCAAGTTGCATTTACTACATTATCTGCCTCAGTTGTTGAAAGAGCAACTGAATCTTGCATTTTAGTTCCTCGTGAGTAAAAGATCAACCTAGAACATAAGCCATTCATGAGGTACTCTTTCTACCAACTGGATATCCAGCATGATCAACATCACAAAAAAATCTCCTGATGAGAAGAATAGAACCAGGTCCCTGTCTTCAAATGTCTTAGGATTCTTTAAGCAACCTTCAAATATGATTCAGTTAGATAATCTTGGAATCTTGCATGAATCCTAGCACTTGCATCATTTACATCTAAACCAGATCCATCCGCATCCAGCTTCGAGTTGCTTCCCATGGGGGTATCAATTGACTTGGCATCCATAATATGAAACTACTTCAGTAGCTTCTCTGAGCTTGAATCGGGTCCCTGTTCTGAAAAGATGGTCCTTTCTTAGGGCTTTACGAATACATCTTCCATCATGCTCAGTTAGAACTCACTACCCATGAGTGCGGCAACCTCTTCACATAACATCTCAAAAGTTTCTTCACAGATGATATCATCGATATATATTTGAATAATCATCAATGTTTTTCCTGTCAGCTTGTCCGGAAACTGAGTGTCATACTTTGAACTGCATCATCTTTGCTCAGCATTTTCTACCGGACCAGGTCCCTCATCAGGTTCATCTCTGCATCAGCTCTTTTGGGATTGCTGGATTCATGAAGAGGATGTTCTTCAGCAAGCTCATTGTTTAGGTCATCTTTCTAAATCTGTAACATCGCTTTCATCTCAGAATCTTCTTTGTTTTTCAACTTGTTTCTCAATTCTCCCAGACTCATCAAAAATCACATGAACATCTTTTTCAATCCACACATTTACTCTTTCAACATTATTGAGATTAAACTTCTCAATATCATCATTTTGGTCACAGAACATGCACTATTCACCGCTTCAGCCAGAACATTCTTTGGAAGATTAACAACCTGCTTATTCCACTTGAAGGATGGTCTGATCTGCTTATCTTTAACACAAGCTTCACAAACTTTGTCATCTGCAAATTCTATTTTGGGCAGACCGTGACCAGGTTCCTCGACATAAGTTTGTTCAGAGAGAAGAGCTCACATGACCAAGTCTCATGTATCATAGATCAATATTCTCACCTTGAGCATCAAGGGAAGTGAGAATGTTACAAGCGGTGTTGAGATCAGCAGTACATGTTCTTGAATCTCCCTTTTTGTCAACATTATCATCTGAGAGATCAAGGTGTGACCACACATTTGTCTGATATGAACTTGACTTCATTTCCTTTATCACAGAGCTGTGAAACACTTAGAGGACTGTACTTCAACCCATGGACATAGTACACAACTTCGAAAGAGTATTCCACTGACTTTCAAGTCCTGCCTTCACAAAAACAAGTACCATTTCTTGCCCCAAAGAAACACATCCACCTTTAAATTTACCAGTCACGTGCTTTGAGCATCTGCCATTCATGAACCAACATTGACTGATGTTACTTCCTCTCACATGCATACCATATCACTTGATACCCTTGGGAACCCATTTTAGTTTGAGTCCCCAATAAACAGATGAAGGCATGATAAGTGAACTTTTTGACCAATGAGGCAGAACAATCTTTCTCATTTTGGGAGTTCTGGCAGTGGGAGCAGGTCCTCTTTTCTGTGCAGCTTTCTGTCTGGTGTAGGAAGAAAGGTTTTCTTGAGACTTTTTAAAGGCTAGACAACCCTTCTTCAGATGACTATTGCGGCCACAATGAAGGCACAACAAATTGGCAGATACAGACTTATACTTACTGTGAGGATTATAGGGAGGACTGATGTTTGAACTTCCTAAACCCTTCATGTTGTTGTGACCTTAGCTGGTGGCGTTTAAGAGTAGTTTAGAAGAGTTAGTCCATCTCAGAGAATTTTTCAGTTCTTCTCTGAGACGGACTAGGTCCCTTTCCATTTGATCATTTCTTTCCAAGGCCAATGCAAGTCTAGTTTCAGCAGTGTTCAGACTAGCTTCTAGCTCCATTTGCAAACTACTAGCCTCTCCTTTCCCTTTGCCAGATTTCTCACTCAGCATCTTCAATTTCTCCTTGATTTCTAGATTTTCAGTCTCTAGAACAGTCAATTGTTCCTCAATAACGAAAACATGATCAGTCAAGGCTAACTTCTCTTCATTGAAACTATCTAGACTGTTGTTCATAGAGTCTTTTTTCCTTAGTTAACTCTATAACACAGTCAATCAGAACAGCAGCTAGATTTCTCAACTTCCTAACAGAGTAAGCATTCAAGTTTTGTTTAAGGTCAAAGAGAGTTACCTTTTCTTCATCTTCCTCGTCGTCAGAATTTTCCATGAATATGAACATGCTATAAAACACATTATCATCGTCTTTGACAACTAGCATGGATGCACCTTCGGGACATTCTGATTCTTCTGACTCACTTGAGGAGTCTCCCAATACAGCAAAAGCTTTCTTCACAATGTAGTCAGCTGCAACTTTTCTTGCTTTCTTATTGGGGACCAGGTCCCATTTTTTGTCTTTCTCTCCTCCAGGTCAGAGGGGTATCTAAAGGGGGTTCCGTGGGTTCACGTGAACCCATGCACCCCTCTCTAGATTATATATAATAGTGTTATATATTTTTTAAAATATTTAAATATAGAGGTGTGAACCCACGTTAAAAGTAGCATATAATAATATGACCATGATTGGGTGCACCTCTCTAAGCAAAGATAGAAATTTAAAATCTTATATCTATCTTATTTTTGTTAGTAACACCCCTCCAAGTGGTTACTGGTAACACTTTAGGCGTTTCAATCAATTTTTCTTTTGTTTCTTGCTTTAATCTTTCAAAATTTTCAAGTGTGTAACATTGGAAATTCCTAAAAAGAATTAGCACAGTAAAATTTCTATATAATTAAATCAAATGTGTATATTAAAATTTAAAACTAGTAGTATTATATATGTTGGATCTATAAGTTTTAAAATTTAACGGTTCAGTGTTAAGAACATAAAGATCAAACCGATCAAATTTATATCTTAGATGCATCTTTTTGTAATAGTGCACCCTTCCTTCCGAAATTCTAGATACGCCTCTGCTCCAGGTCTCTGATACTATTTGGCTTCAACCTTATGCATGGGGTAATCTCTGATGAAATTCCCTGGCTTTCCACACTTGTGGCATTGGTAGTTTGTATTTGTAGCTCTATTTGAGTTTCCTGCCTTTCGTAAACATCTATGTTTCCTCATTATTTTTTGAAACCTTCTCGTGAGGTATGTCATGTCCTCATCTTCATCAAAAGTTTCACCAGATATCACCTTGAGAGCTAAAGACTTGTCTTTCTTCAACTCCTTCTTTGACGCTTCTTGATTTCTATTCAATGAAGCAACCATCTTTCCACAAGAATCTCTCTAGCTAGAGAGCACCTGCTCTGATACCAATTGATAGAATATAGGTGTCCACTAAGAATCAATGGACCAGGTCCCTTGACACAATAAGAACCGAATGTAAGCACATGCAATAGTCAGCATCCATTATACGTCAATGGACCAGGTCCCTTGACTCAGCAAGAACAGTAGCTAAAATAAGTGCAGAAAGTAAATAGCTGAAGGTAAAATCTGCACAAGGATTTTACGTGGAAACCTCCTTGCTCAAGGGAGTAAAACCACTACCTATCTCACAGGATTTTCAACTGTTTCACTAATCTTCTTTAAGCAAAAGTGAACAACAGTTACAGCCAACGTGAGAAGAAGTTATTAATCTCACAACCAAGTAATAACTCTATTACTTGAAGACCTTAAGCAGATACCACACTGCCCACTAAGTTATCACCACTAGACAACTTAGACTTCAACTAAGCAACACACAGGTTTTCCACTAAACCACCACCCTCTGCACGATTTAGACTTTGACTAAGCAACAACAATGTTGCCCACTAAATCACCTAACTCTTAGATGATTTAGACTTCAACTAAGCAGATACAACACTGCCCACTAAACCATCCCACCTAGATGACTTAGACTTTTAGATGAACTGAACAACAATCTAATTCCCTTATAGATTAGGAATAGTTTTACAATGTAAGCACGGAAGATATAATCTTAAGACAACTAGACAGCTTGCAGCTCTATCAGGTCCATGTTGCTCTTGAGGATAATACTTCTTGAAGATGGCCTTTGCTTTTGAGCTTTTTGGATTTTCTCAAATCCAAAACTTGGGTTTGTGTTTTGGAGAAGAGACTATATCAAAGTGGACACAAACCTTTGGGACGAGGCTATTGGCTGAGAGCCTGCTGTCATGAAAAGCTGTGCACCAACCACATCAGAGTTGGCAGCTTTTTGACAGCTGTCTTTTCATCCCTTTCTCGTACACAGACTTTCCGGGACCGGGTCCCTTGCTGAGTTATTTGCTGCTTGAGTTCTTGAAAAAGACTTGCTAGCTTTCTCTCTTCTTGAATGAATAATGTTGTTTGTTTATTGTTGTATATATCAGTTACCAACACGAATTTTGACTACTTAAACAAACAACTCCGTCCACCCTTCCTATTGGTGAAGTACGCTGCACATCTCACCAACCAACTTGAAAAGACAATTGTAAAGATAGCTTTACAGTCGTGCACCACTTTGAGTCTGGACGGAGGTACTCTGCCAGGGACTGGGTCCCTGTATTTGTGAGGATCATCAAAACACCTAGAATATAACATTTTCCCTTTTTTTGATGAAGACACACAAATATTCCTCATATGGAGTTTATTCATTCACTGCCCATTTTATCAGTCCCAATACCAGAGGACCCTTTCCTGGATCTGGTCCCTGGTTAGATTATGCATTTCTGATGATCATCAAAACAACTAGAATATAGCAGTAAGAGATATTGTTTCTTCTTCTTCTGTTAACAACTGAGAGGTGAAATTTTTTTATATTAGCATCACCATGCGCAATCCAATTGAGATCTTAACTTCTAGTGGTCCTCTTCGATTTTAAGGATATGGTTATACTCTTTTCTTAAGTCAGAATCCTGATTCTGAAGCAAGGAGCTTGTAGTGAGGGTACTAGAGTTTTGAATACCCGCTAGTCTAGCTAGGAGTCTGTATTTCTTTCTAAAAATATTTCAAAAGGTTCTCGTACTCCGGTCAGAAGCACTAGTAATGAATGTTCAAAGGTCTTATTGGAGAGTTCTATTCGCCCAACTATCTTTCACTAAATTACTAAAATTTGGGTGATCCATCCTGTATTTTTCGAGTTTGAAGGATTTTTCCCTCCTGCTGGATATGGAACCAGTGAGAGTGATTAAGAGAGGATTATGGTTCGAGTGAGTCTTAGGAAGATGAGTGATATGGGTATTTGGCCAATGGTAAAAAATCAGTGTCTCAACTCAAATTCAAATTACAAATAAGTGAGATAATGATAAAGAACTAAAAAGATATTTATCTTCGATTCATATTTTTGACTATTTATTTTTAATTCAAATTGAAGATAAGTACGATTATGATAAAGAATCAAAATGATTATGATAAAATATTCATATTAATTAATTTTTAATATTAAGTCTTGAAAAATGATTTAGAAAATAAGTACTTAATGTTGATGTTAAAAATATTTTTTTTTAAAGTCTCTTAATATATTAATAGTGCAAAAAAAATATTGGACAAATAAAAATGAACGGAAGAAATATTTGATAACTTTCTACTATTTTTCAATGGTAAGATATGTATTGCCGGAAAATTCAAAGGACAATGGGAATGTGTTGTAGCAACTACGTGTTCTTTTTGTTGATATGAAAAAGAAGAAAAATTGTTTGTATGGTGGCATATTTTCTTTCACTTCTAAGTTACCCGTTTGGCTATAAAATTATGATTCACATTTTTTGCAAAATAAATTTTATTTTATTAAAAACAATGTTTGTACATGAAAAATTCAAATTTTCAATTTGAAGTTGTGTTTCCAAATCCGGGAACAAGTTATAACTATTTTCAAACTCAATTTTGTAATAATAATACATTCAAATATGAATAGAAATCCACATATTATAAAAAGTATAACCAAACAAAACTCCAAGTTCATAAATTCAAATAAAATGAAAAATATTTGAAATAAATTAGTGCCTTGAATAGAAAAAAATTGAAGCATAATTAATTAATTTTTCTATTATTTTGTTGTTATTGATAAATATTATTACATTTTATAACTAGGTGTGAATTGTACTCACCTTCCTCTCCCTCTCTTGCTTGCCTCTATCCTCTCATGTTACCTTCTCACCCCATATCTCTCATCTTCTCCATAATTCAATGTGTGAATCTTTCTTTTTCATCCTTTTTGTTTTATATAAATACGCCTCGTTGATGTTTTACTTGAATTATTTTTATCTACACCTGTAATTTTTGGTCCTCAATATTTTTGGGTAACTGTTGAATATTGATTTATTTTTATATTGAATTAACGTCGATATATATAAAAAATCATTTTGGATTCTTGATTTGTTATTCAATGTTTAAAATTCTCTCTTCTTAGAATGCTATAACTAATTTTATCTATGTATTAAAAAAATTGTGTTTGTGATATAAAAAAAAAAATGATACACCTATGATCAGACTATATCTTCTTCAATTGATACATCCAATTTTATCTATGTATTAAAAAGAACTAAAATTATATGTGTACAAAAAATGTTGATACAACTATTATCATATTGTATCTATATATCAGGAAAAAAAATTATAATTATTATTAGAAAACGTTATGTTTATAGGTCTTCAACAACTTCTTTTGTCACTAGCCAGTAGTCACTATGACCGAACGTTAACATGTCTGTTCACCTTGCATGCAATGATGTGGTTGTGATATAATATGTATCTATGTGTGTCTATATTTCAATTTTAAAGTTTATGTGCACTTGTATATCTGTATGCAAATTTAGAAGAGAGGAGAGCGAAATTTGGGAGAGAGAGAAAGAGGAGGTTATGTAATTGTGTATATATGATCCGTATATCTCAATTTCAATTGAGATATAGATTGTATCTAAGATACAATTTGCATGTCTCTTTCCTTTGTCTCACTCAACTCTCTCTTCTCTAAATCTGTTATTATTAATTGTAATTAGACAAATTATAACCACTATTTTTTATGAAAATATCACTAAAATGTAAAGATTTCCGAATATTTTCCCTCTAAAATAACAAATGCGAAAAAAAAAAGTTCACCGACATTTTTATTAGGCTGCAACTTTATTTCCCAATAAATAATAAATAATCTATTTGTTTGGACAGTGGTAGGGAATGGGTTGGTGATGATCTACCTTAAAAGATATAATTAAAATAAATATTTTTTGTCTTTTTGTCTTTACAGTGAACATATTCATTTTATCGCATAATATATTAACGTGTTTTTTAATTTGAATTTAGTTGATATTTAACTTATTTTTTAATTGTGGATGTACATTTGTAGACATTTAAATTTGTATAAAATTGAATAAGTAGACACATGTGTCCAATGTGACATAATACACGTAGAATGTGAATTGCTACGCAAAACATCATGTAGAACACATGCGTCTACTTGCTCAATTTTATACGAGTTTAAATGTTTATTTATGCACACCTAAAATTAAAGAATATAAATGTCAGCTAAAATCAGATTAAATGGCACATTTACGTAGTAATTCAATTTTTATTTATTTTCAAATGAAACACAATTATTCAGACACTAATCAAGTCATTTCTTGGTGTAGACCAAAGTTCCAACACATACCAAACTAATAATTCTACAAACAGTGGCTGACATCCACCTTGAAATTATAATCTTGGAGACAATATTGAAAATTTTGGTCCGGTAATTTTAATTTTTTGTTTTATAAAAATATTATATTATTATCATAATAAATTAACTTAATATGATACGATATTTTTAAGCTAAATTTTGATGATAATCATAGTTTATTTGACTTCGATTTACATATATATAATAAATAAATATGACTTAAAATTTGTAAAAAAAACGTCTCAATTATATCATATTGACACCTTAAGCATGTAGAAATATTCAAAAGAAAGTACAAGCAATTCTCTGCGTTAATCAATTACACAAAAGACATTTCAATCAAGATATAGTCTAGTTTATAAATTTGTCAGTATTATAATAATATACCATATGTATTATATATGTAATAAAATATACTTCAATACGATGTTTCATATTTTGAAGAAAATAAAATATAAATACATAATACCAAAAAAAAATTAAAAAAAATAATGTACCAAATTATGTGGTCTATTCAATTTTCAGCCTACCATAATATTATGATATAAATAATCAAGAAAATTGCCTACAAAACATGGAATAAGCTGCTCTCAAAAAGAATGAGTTTTTTCTTTTTTGGTAACATTTTAATTTCACCTTTCCACGTGGCATGTTTAAGGCCACAAGATTAAAAGGTAATTTTGTACATTTGACATAACTTTAATTTTGGACTACAAGATTCAAAAGTCTTCTTTATTTACTTAAACTCCGTGTCAAGTCAAACCAGACCATTCTTTGTGAAACGGAGGGAGTATAATCTTACTCCTAACCAAATTAATCCCAAAATTATTATCTCTTGTCCTTCAAACCAAACAACCCTAAGTCCTCCCCTTTGGCAGTGAAGAATATTAGGAAGTCACAAATCCTAATACAATTATTTTATTTATGGGAAAAAAGACAAATATACCCCCAAACTATCGTAAATGGTATGTATATACCCTCCGTCATACTTTTGGAACATTGGTGCCCCTGTCATCCAAAAACTATAGCATATATGTCATTCACTCTAACAGAAGACTAAATAGGGACACGTGACACAATCTTATCCGTCGATCCAATATTTAATAAATGTTGGGTCG
The DNA here is from genome assembly GCA_036250405.1 of Solanum raphanifolium. Classification (NCBI taxonomy): domain Eukaryota; kingdom Viridiplantae; phylum Streptophyta; class Magnoliopsida; order Solanales; family Solanaceae; genus Solanum; species Solanum raphanifolium. The sequence continues at coordinate 15,915 of JAJOOE010010663.1, forward strand.
GTAGATAAAATTATGACACGTGTATGCCCGTTAATATAAAGGGTATATATGCTCCAGTTTTTGGACGGCAGGGGCACCAATGTCCCAAAAGTATGACGGAGGGTATCTGTATACCATTTACAATAATTCAGAGGTATATATATTTGTCCTTTTTCCCTTTATTTATTTGTAATGGATCAAGACTAGTTTACACGCACCTCGACTATTCTAGTATTACTTACTTATACCAACAAAATAACTCTATCCACCAAGACTTGACGACCCAAAAAGGATGCCCAAACATTTTATTTCTAGGGAGATTTTAAAATCTACATACATCTCTTCTATATTCTGCCTCAAGCTGAAAGATACAAAACCACTCTTCAAGGGTGTGTTCGGTAAATATTTTCCAATTTTCTCATGTTCGGTTGGTCAAATATTTTGGAAAACATTTTCTCTAAAAAGGCAAGCACCTTAAAATTGGGAAATATGAGCTCCCTCATGAAAGTAGGGAAAACAAGTTGTACTAGATCGTGTCCTCCACACACTCCAACACACCTAATCTTCACCCCCACCTCTCATAGTATGTCTAAATTATATACAAATGCTTTGACAATAATATATTTTGCTTACCTACCGCACACAAGAAAATAAATAGTTTTCCGTCATACTGAACACACCCCTAAATCCAAATAGATGGAGGAAAGATAAGGGAATCAACTTCCTGATATTTCAAATTATAGAAACTACAGATAGTTAATGTTCAAAGCTAGAACTTAAGCTGAACAGAATGAAATAGGATTCCGAATTTACAGAATAAGTTACAGTTGATAACACAAATAGCAAAACAGAAAAGGGTAGTCAGTATCTGTTGGATATAAACCTTTTTATTAGTTAGTCCTGCTACTAAGATGAATATTACAACAATATTGCTGCTTCTGTGCTTTGTTTTCCAGTCAGCTTCTCCTTTATGGCTTCCCAAAATGTCAGTATTGCAACCTCATCAGGAACTTCCTTAAACGATGGGAGGTAATTTACATCAACAATGACATGGTCACCGGTGCTTTCCTGGATCTGAGATTCGATTCAAAAGTCATTATCACAACGTGTGCTGCTCGAGTCCTATTCCCTTTAACTAATATTTATAACTATCTATTTCACTTAGTTGTGGCAAAATTATCAGTTTAACAACAAGGATATAGAAGAAGCTGAGATTTGAGAACTTTTAGTTTAGAGCGAAACCATGGATATGATTGTTTTTGGCCCTGGCAAATGTTATTTAAAACCTTGTTATGGTTTTACCTTTCGGTTAGAAATCAATTATCCCGACAGCACAAAAGCTAATAGGCAACTATAAAACATCAAAGAAGAGGCACCATAGGCAAAGGTCCAAAGAAGAGGCTTGCTGACAAGAGTTAAGTCTGTTTTTAATGTTACATTCATTTTACAATTACATTGCTGAACTGACTAGCACAAGGCCCTCTCTTCGTAGTGGACAGAAAGAAGAATCAAAGCACTACATAAGGGAGTCGAGGAATAATTTATTTTGGTGGAGAGATCTATCTTTACCTAGAGATTGTCAATACTTGGAACTTTGACAAAAGGATAGGGACGAATCGTACATATATGCTTGTCCACAATCACTGAGTGAATCTGTCCTATTTGACGCCTCACCACACAGCTCTCGCGAGATTATTAGATGATTCAGTCTTACTACAAGTTAAAGCATTTCAGTGGGATGTTGGTTTATAGCATGGATGGAAACGATGTATCTTTGAGCATATCTTTTTAACAGCTATTGATGAAGGGCATCTTGTTCTCCTAAAGCTGATCCAATTTATTTCTCTTTAATTTCCCAGAAAAAATGAAGACAAAAGGCTAATCAGCTAAAACATAGGTTGTAAGGGGTGAGGAATATGAAAGTACTTACCACAACATCAAAGCCAAAAATAGTAAGGTCAAGCACCCTTCTCAACCAATTTGCAGCATCAGTGACTAGCTCATGATCAATCCGTGTATTATCTTCATTTTGGCTTTTTTGCTTGTCAACAGGTAGAGATTTTAAACTGCAAAAATAGGTGTTCTTAAGAGGCATAGAAAATGCATATAGCAGACAGAGGAATTTGAAGTGGTAAAATACCTATCAAAAAGTAATGGCTTCAACTCTTTTTCTTCAGCTAACTTTATCAAGGTATCTGCATTAGGTGTAGACTTCTTAATTGCGAAGAAAATCTTCTTCCCAACAACGTAAAACTTGAACATAGTGGATGAATGATCCACATATTCCTGCAGTTACACTTGTCTTCATATTTAACTTGGAGGAGAAAGCTTATGTTAGAACGAAATAATCGATTTAGATGACAACTGTTGTTTGCACAATATCCGTGCTTCCAATACATCTCGCAAATCCGTATCTGATACAATCAAGTGCCTACCCATTGCCATTTGCATATAAGGAAAGCATCTTACACATGGATGAGAAAATACGCAACACTTTCACAAAGGCACCAACTTAGAATGTTCAAGTTAAACCAGTTCTACCATTCAAGAGGCTGATGATAAAAATTATGTTCATTACATATAGCCCCTTATTTACCTGCACAATAGCTGGAAGAGGGACATTGAGGTCTTTGTAACTGTCTGCCTTAAAGACAATGGCCTGTCCATTAAAAACTCTACGTAAGACTGCCATACAAGAAAAATCACTTATCAAAAAGAAAGTTGCAAAATCAACCGACAATTCACAGGACAAATGGAAAAAGAAAAAGATGGAAGATATATATATAAAGGCAAAGCTTGGAGCTGAAGCAAAGATAGTCAGTACAGGATTAAAAAATTTAATAACATCAAAAGGAGGAATCCATATACCAAACCTTTTATGGAGTAGAAGTTCCAAGTATAAATGTACAGAGAGAAAGAGAGAGGGACAAAGAGTATTATTGAGAATTCAGTATTACCATGCTGTGAGCATCAGCAACTCCACAAGCAACTTGGGGTTTTACAATGTTCGGAAGTGACAGTTTTGCATCGACTAGCTTGTCTTCCAACTTGGGCTCACGAAAATCGACAACCTGCACGAAATGCATGTTAAATCAAACATCTAGCAAGTAGAGAAAACTGATGTTCACATACCTACAGATGTATATGATAAATGATGAAATGAGCAGTGAACTTACCATAAACTGAAGTGTTGTAGCATTTTCTTATCTAGTTTTTGGGTTCACAGTTCGGTTTTAGATCATTAAATAGTGAGGCAAAAGGACCTTCATTTCAGGAACACATACAAAGATCTTAATCTCAAAGAAATATAAGATACAGATACAATCTTTTAAGTATTTATGTTTAATTAAATTTTTCAACTTTAAATTTAACCTGCCTGATCTAAGCAGTGATAAAAACAGAACAAAATGATTAACTTTAAACAAAAATGGTACCAGGTAAACTCTTGAAAACAGTCTTACAGCCTAATGGTGACTGAAAGATGTCCCCATTAACTGTGAAGAGAGCTCATAATGAGCAAACAACAAAACCCAAAAACGATGCATAAGCATCTAAATACTATATAGTTGAATATGCAACAAATGAGAGTCATGAGACTAAAAAACCAGTGGCACACAATTCAATTAAAATGACTTGTCGTAGCATAATATTTTCCTTCTTTTTGGCCATGTTTTATTCTCAGGTAAGGCTCTATATAACCATATCAACTACTGCATTGGTTGGACAAAAAATTCCATAGTAAAAACAATTTCATCCTAACCAAGCAATTTCAACTTGGATGGCCCTTGTAAAGCAACAAAGTGACTGATCTTTCCCATTCAAGAAGTGGGAAAAGCCTAAAACTCTCTCCTGGACTAACCAAGCTGATCCACTATTGTTATCACTTATCCCCACTTAAAGACACCATCAACTCAGATTGCAGAAAGCCTATAGCACTTGATCCCACCCAAAACACATTGTAGCCATATACTTGGTGGGAACTGACACCCCAAAATAAGGCATCGCTTAACATAGCTTCAGAAAAGTAGGCTGCTAAATGAAGAAAATAAAGAAACAGATGATGCAATTATGAATCAATAAGGAAAAGATTAGGGACTGAAGTCACAAAGATTTCACTGTAGATTTTTCAATGTAAGCATAACATGGGTACCATTAAGGAAAAGGGACCTTTAGAAAATGGGGACCTCTGATTTTACTGCAGCTTTTACTGTTAAGATTTTCCAAACCACCTAGAATCTGCTGGATTTTCAACCGATCAAGAACAGGATATATGTTGGTGAATGGGTCAATCACACAACAGTCAGGATGGCATCCGATGTACCTGAACAGAAAATAACCAAAGGAGATTTAGTGTGATTTAAACCAACTCCTCTGACATGAACTTATTGCAGCTCAAACAGAAAGTTCTAAATGCATTTCAGAAACTTCCATCCAAGTTTCCAGAAATTAATTCGATACTCATTACCAGTTCAAGCTGAAAACAATGTGATGCAATGCATCTTTCAGATAGATAGAAACAGGCTAAAAACAATCAGGTAAAAAAAAGATAATGCAAAAATATTAAAGATGTCATTCAGCTGCTTGAAGAAAGTCATTTCCATCAAGAAATTACAACGATCTATGAACAGCATCCACATTTTGCTATCAACAGATTATCATTATCAGAGAGGCTATAAGAGAATGAATGAAAGCATTAAATCTTTTTGATCGCTCCAAGCCATCATGAGCTTTACAGAGCATAAGGTAAAGAAACAAACTTATTTCGACTGACAAGGTATAGCTCTCTGATCTAAACATGAACTAGGGCACATAGTTAGAGCTAGCTAAAACTGTCTTATCATCTACATCGTGTTATTAGTATTATTTAGCTTTTAAATTTTCAATTCTAGCTTAAACAATAGGGTCTCTTGGCCCTCATAACAGTACTCGGTATGTCTCTATTGGATTACCTCTAACAACTTCATGCTTAGAAGTTTTGAGGATGAGCTTAGTTGGACAGACTTCCAGTGTCTAGTTTATAGCTATGAATTTTTTAACACCCTATTTTCTCAGGTTGACAAAATAAAGGGTACTAAGGCGATTCACATAAAGAAATGACAAATTGAGATTCTTATCAAGTAAAAATTTACCCATACCAGGTGTTTACACCAAACAAATAGATGCATGGTATTTGTTTCCTCAAACACTTCTCCGACTAATCACTTAACCATGATATTTAAACACTGGGTGCGGGCAAGTTTTGACCTTCTTATCATGTAGTGTACGGGCAAGTTTTTACCTTCTTATCATGTAGTTGTGATAGAAGTTTGAAGGCGCTTAAAGGAGATATAGTAAAGAATCATCACCCCTTTTTCTATTCTGCAGTATATTATTAACCCATTATAAGTTAACAGCAGGAAGTCACCTTTGTAACTCTTGCATGCCCTCTGTATAAGTAACTTTGTTTTCAAAATCTGAAGAGCTGCTCATTTCAACAGTAATGATGTCATCAGTTGCTTTATGTAGAACACCATCAATTTCTTGTAACTGCTGTGATATAGGGAGCGCGTAGGTAAGGGGCACAAAAATTAACCCGTTTGGTGTAGGTTTTATGGGGAATGCCCCTCTCTGCAAAACATAAGAAATATGTCAAGTCTCAAAACATATCATGAAAGGTTCCTAAGTCAAGCAAAGCACTAACTACATTTCATCATATGAACCAACAGAAAAAACCCTACTTCAAAAATTTTAAGCCGGGGATCATGGAGAAGACATACACAAAACATCAACTATTTGAAATTATGCAAGAAGTTTGGATGCTTGACACCCATTTATGCATAATAAGTAAGTACTCAACTCATTTTGCCACCAGAACTGACCTTGGCAAAATCTTCTTCACGAGAAGGCTTCATCAAGTAACCAACCGTCTTGACATCCTTGCCCATTGCCTGCTTACCCCATAGCATAAAATAAAGAACCCTTAAGAACATTAATCATTACGCTCCCAAACAATTTCTAAAGGATACAAAAAAAATTCTTCATTAGTTAACTATACTTTTTTTTTAACAATAAAAAAAACTACACTCAAGAGTTAAGTATTGTTTAGACAGCATTAAAATGGCTCTATGTTCCTGCCACTGCCAGTGAATAAATAAATAAGAGGATCTGTTCACTAAATATGTTTCTTACACATCAGTAACAATATCGAATTGGGGTGCAATTTCTTACTAAAGATTCGTTTTTTATGATTTCTTTGGATAGGATAATAGTCATTCAGCTACAGAAGAAACTAACTATTCTAAGATCTTTGAGAAACTAAACTCTTCCACAATTTTCACGTTTCTGGACATATACACTTCCTCTTTATTGCATTCTTTTTACTCAAGATGATGAAATATGTACCAGGATCATCCCATGGAATCAAAAGCCTCAGCAAAATATGAAATTTTATAAAGCCCCTCAAGTAATTGATCCGATGCTATAATGATAAGCAGTTGTAGTAATTGATCATGAGCAATCAATATGGAAAAAAAGAGAATAGCAGAAGTAATGAATGGTAGTGACTTGTAGCAAATCTTGTCTATCAAAAGATAGCAAAGTAATCAGCAACAAAATACCCTCTTTAACTTATATGTCCTTCCCATACCAATAAACCACTGCATAACCTTCATTGACCACAGTGAAGTGGAGAGGGAGGTAAGATTTCACGCACTGACAGCTGAAGATATTGGGGAAAACTGGAGATAGAAAGCAAAAGAATGACTTGTATATCATGGTAGAAGGATCTGGTTTTATATGAACAAATACCAGCACCAACTTTCTGAAAAATGGTGGGTAAACTGGTCTAGTAAATAACATGAAAGTACATTCTAAGAAGCAAGAGGTAAATGGAGAGAGAGAGAGAGATTCAGCAACAAGGTGCAGGTCCTTGGAAGAAGAGTTATTGTACCTAAGTATGGCCTCCAAGAGGGAAGGTGGAGGGTGGACATCATAATGTCGCCTTATGGATGCTGATTATAGAAAAATATTTTGGGTGGGGATTATTCAATGGCAACATCATTTAAAGCATGAAATGGAAATAGTATCAGTTGTAACTTTTTTGTTAACCTAGTTGGTGCAGTGACGACACCCTCAGTCATGCCTTTCATGAACTTTAGCATATTGAGCCAGAGAGTTACTGCAATAACTCGAGTACATAGGGCACAAGACAGTGGACCTTTTGGAATTTGAGATTCACGAGAAACCTATTAGATTGGGAGATCTAAGAGTTCCAAAATTTCATGGAATTACTCTACGAGCAAAACATCACATGGTGACCAGGATGCTTGGAAATGCAAAGGAAGGGATGTGAAACTAGCTTGATGAAATCCTTCCACAAACCACTAAGGAGAGAAGATACAATGTTCAAGCACCGATTGGTGTAGATTTCCCAGCACTCGGAAGAAGGGATGAAACCCCACCTAGCCGATAACAAATGTGCTGCAAGGGGGGATTTGTACATCTAAAAGTATGAGGAAAAGAAGGATAACATATGTTAGCTGGTGATACATGTGTGTTACACTGAAAATGCTCCAAAGAAGACGCCGACCACTAGTTTCTAACTTGGTTGGGAATACATTGGGCAATGTCGGCTATCATCAAGGATGTGATGTTCAGCTAGGTTTTTAAAAGAAGGAAAGAAGACACAGAGCATTGGATGTGGCCCCTTTCACTATCATGTCAGTACTTCGGATGGGGAAAGTAAAAAAGAGCTTCTCAAAGTGTGAAAATTGAATTTGTACAAATGAGGAACTAACTTTTGTTTCTAGTCATTTTTTGTACAACATGAGGCTCCTGTTAGTATAGATGATTGGGGGCTGGTTGTGTAGAACGAACCATACGTCCACAACCCTATGTAGGCTCCCTACTTTTGTATACCACCTGTATAGCGATAACTTCCCCACCGTGTTAATAAAACTATTATTTTACTAAGATAAAACTAAAAAAAGGTCATGTTGAAAGCCAGAGGATGCATTGAAGCCCGGCCTGGAGAAAAACATCATGTGGTACAAACTAACAGTAGCTTCAGAAAGGAATAAACGACCAAATGTTTCGGAGAAGCCACTATGGTGGAGCTGTTACAGAGTTTCCAGTAAATCTTATTTAAGAAGCTCAAGGAATTCCAAATGCACACCAGTACACGATATTTCTTCTCACCTTTTTATTCAAATGGCAGATAATCAGAGGCAGTTCTTCAAGCTTGTTAATGAAAATCTTGCTTGGATTTTCAGTTCCAGTACTATATTCAACATCTGACGTGAATGTAGAAATTTTAAGATTCAGAAGAAAACAACAATCTCACCACTTGACAGAAGCCAACAAATTTCTTCAATATGAATTACAACAGCAATTCACAAGCTAGAACAAAGGAGTTCCCCAGAGAATGAGAAAGAAATCCTTTAAACTGTTCGAAACTATTGTTTGAAGGGACAAGATAGTTGTGAGCATATACCTGATGCTTTTCCAGGAGATCCTGCAAAAATAGGTCAGATGATGAGATGCTTGCAAGCACATATGTGAGAGAATGACAACAAACTTTCCACACACAGTGACTACAGATATCAAACCTCCTGCGGATAATTATCATACCCACTCACCTCAAAAATAAAAAACAGGTTATATGTTGGTAAGGACTTTAGTTTGGTAATGTAAGTGATTTTAAGTTTTGAGGAAGGTGCAGCCTTTTTGAGTTTTGGAACCCTTTCATGGAGCATACATTTGAAAATCCAATGATCCTCAAAAAGAACCTTCTAAATGTTAGGTCTATAGAGTGAAATGCTTTAAGAAATAGGTCGCTATAAAAACTAAAAACAGTCAATCATTTAGCAACAAGTAAAGGAAACATCTCAGTTACTTAAATCAGAAGCTTCATGAGGTTTCTTCTTGTTTCTCTTTTTCCCTTTTTCTATAGGTTATCAATGCATAGGTGGGCTTATCAAAACAAAAAAAGAACAGAAGGTCAATGCATTGGAACTCACGTAGAACAGTGATCAGCCAGCCAGAGCTTATCATTTGGGCAATCTCCTCGTCTTTGTAACTGGAAACTACATGCATATAACTTCCAGTATTGTCGCCCCATTCCAAAGAAACCTCACTTACAAAGCTGTCTATGGCTGATGGCCTGAAGACAAAACAATTGTAGGAATATAGTCTTGCACTTTCTTGGAGGAGGCGCACCTAAAACAAGCAGTTGCAATTGTTTGAGATTCCAATTTTTCTGAAAATATCAGTCCACATCATTGTTGTAGTGCCGCTCATAAGGTGAATAAATTCGGGACTTGAGAACTAAAATAACAAGCCAAGGGCCAAGTATTGAAGAAATAGAAGGAAATGGATATAAAAACTATTGATGAAGACATTTAAACTATTTTGGTAGGCAGGGAAATTTTGAGACAATAGGAATACTAGTGCAAAATATTTCTTTACACAACCATATCAATAAACGTGATACGCCAAAAGAAATGCAAAACAAAAAAGAAGAAAGGACATCACCTTAGGAGCAGAAAGATCAAGTCCATAGGATATACCCTGCAAAAATTGAAAGGTATAACATTTCATTTATAAAATAAAACAATTCCTCAACTACCGCAAATAATTAATAGGAGAAGAAAAATTACTCACAACCCATAAATCCAATTATTTCAGCAATACAGAAAATTTCCTCAAAAGAATCATCTTTGCCCAAATGAGAATAACAAAAAAGAAGAAACAATTTGGCAAAATTAGATTGAACAATGATTATCGTCAAGCTATTGTAAGAACTGCCAATTACATGGCTAATCAAAAAAGCTCTCAGAGGTTAAACAACTAGATAGAAGACAACTGTGTCTATGTGAGTTACACACGGCCAAGGGCGGATCTAGGAGGGGGTGAAGGTGTCCATCCTAACCCCTCGGCAAAAATTACACTATATAGGAAAGTATGTTTTTTTATTTTTAGTATATAATATTGGATCCCCTGAACACAAGACTAGACGTTAGCTTAGTGGTTTAGGGGTTCAAAATTCACCTTTGAGGTTCCAATTTCAAAACCCAAAAATGAAAAATCCTGGAGCACACAGCACAATCAATTTCCAAAACCCAAATAAAGAACAACACTAAAAGACAGTTCTTTGATGCAATAACCCCATAAACCAAAAGATCCATATACCAAATCCAACTAATTTGAAATTGAGACTTAATTAATTGATTGCATGTAACTTAACAGAAACATAATGCATACACAAACATTCATAAACCCAACTAATTTGTAAAACAATTCTTGGGTATTCTACAATTTTTCAAGAATCAAGAAGAAAACAATAAAATGGCAAAAAAAAAACAAGAAAAAGTTGATATTTTTACAGTGAAGATGTTGGAGTATCGAAGCTTGCGAAGAACATAAACAGCATCAGGTCTAAGAGAGGGACTCCCATTTTCATCATCACCAGCTTTCAACAGAATTGAAGCGTCCAGCACAATACCCTTCACTCCACACATTGTTCTTTCTATGTTTTCTCCAAAGTTAGCTTTGCATAGAACTGCGTGAGCTTAACATTCATAAAAAGTGGAATCTTTTGGGGAAATTGGAAATGTTTGGTTAGGTCCCAAAACAATTTTATCATGTCAAATTGTGTATTCAATTTCTTTGTTAGTTCTAAAATGATCCTACAAAGATTAATAATTACTAGTTTGTTTGGATGGTTCTTACTAGGGGTGTTCACGGTTTGGTTTGGGTCGGTTATTGATCAAAACCAAAATCAAACCAACTTAATCGGTTTTAAAATTATCAAAACCAAACCAAACCAAATATAATATATATTTATCGGTTTGGTTGTTTTCGGTTTTGGTTTGGTTTGGTTTGGTTCGGTTATTCGGTTATTAACCATACATAAAAATAAAAGAAACAATTCATTCA
>JAJOOE010010664.1:0-33934 GCA_036250405.1 Solanum raphanifolium
ATCACCCCCCCCCCCCCTCCCACCATAATCAAATCTTGAAATACCTACCAAAATCTTGAAATCTTTCCAATTGTGAATGGATCATTGCAATTGTGAGGAACCGGATCCCGACCAAGTATCACAATTTTGAACCAACCATCATCATTGCAAACCTCTCATACCCCCCCCCCCCTCAGAGACACTACTCTGATCCCGCAATTGTGAATACAACATTATAATTGTGAGAAACGCTCTAGACTTAGGTTTAAAAAAATCAAACATTGTATATGCGAACAAAGATCTTGCACTTGTGAGATTCTTCAGAAGATTATACTTCACAATCGTGAGTAGCACTATATACATTAATTGACAGAAACTACTACATTCAGTTAAGCTCTGATTGAATCCTCGAGATTTGTTCAAGACTCCATGGAAACAGAAAATGTGTATATTGACTAAAAACCACACTTAGGATATGCTGGAACCACCAACTCACCAATTCTGGATCGTCTAGATGGAATATTAACTGTGGTCAATCTTAAGTTTCTTAAACTCAAAATTTTCAACCAATGAAGAATCCTTAGTCCTTGCCTTGGGAGAAGCCTGTCAAACTCACATAAATCACTCCCAAACACTTTGTGATCCGTACAACCTATCCAAATAATTCAAAATTTCCTTTTTGGACCTAATAGAACAGTCAAAATTCAATTTCGAGAGCATTTACCTGGAATGTTAATTTTGGTCAAATTTACCAATTTTCAAAACTAAAAATCTCATCAAAATTTGTTTGATCACTTCAAAAATCACGTCACTCATCCCTATATATAAAAATGACATACATAAGCTGTAAAAAGGGATAAAATAGAAAAAAAAAAACATAACAAAAACACAAAACAACCATAAGGGTCATTACATTTACCAATAATTGCAAGATTCACTTCAAACTCAAGAAATTAAGGATCCTCCTTATTGTCATGTTTTTCATTTATGGGTAAACCATTCTCTCAAGTACATTATCGAGCAATAGAAGTAATAATATATGCACATGCACATATGTGAAAGGGAACTAAAAAAAAATACATTCATGTTTGCTCTCTTAAAAAAAGGATAAGGGTCCAAAAAATACCCCAACTTTGGTTGAATTTACTGTTGAAATACTAAACTTTCATAAAGACCTATTACCTCCCTAGACTGTTTAATATCGTATTTTTTACCCCCTGAACTATTTAATAGTGTATTTTAAAGGTATACATGTGCCCACGTGGACACATTACTATTTATAATTTGACATTATTTTTTATGTCCTCGTGGGCAAATATATATGTTTAAAATACGGTATTAAATAGTCTAGGGAGGTAATAGGTCCTCATGAAAGTTTAGTATCGCAACAGCAAATCCGACCAAAGTTGAGGTATTTTTCAGACCCTTATCCCCTTAAAAAAAAATATAAAATTCATGTTTGCACATGCACAAGTGTAACATTTGATTTTCATCCAAGGATCCTTTTTTTTTAACTTCATTTTGAAAAGAATGACCTGCTTCCCTTTTTAGTCTGTTTAAAAAAGAATGTTTTCTTTTCTTTTTGGCAACACTTAAATTTCATCTTTTTGTGTAGCATGTTTAAGACAACGAAATTAAAGGATAATTTAATATATTTGATACAAATTTTATTTAGGACCACAAAATTGAAATTTTTTTTTTTTACTTTTCTAAACTCTGTCATTATTTTAGAAACGAAGGGAGTATTGTTTTTCCATTCACAAGACGAACATTCTTTCAAATACATATTTGTGAGCTTTAAAATACTAATATATACACTAGCACACACACATATATAAAGAAAACGCTATTAGCTAGAAATATTTTACGGAAAAAGGTTAAGTCTATCTATGATAGAGTTGTCAAAAAGGGTCAGCCCAGCTCCACCTGATTCAAGCCTCGTGGGCCAATAAATTTGAAGGGCTAGGGCAGGCCAGCTCTTCATTTGGAAGGGCCTGAAAATGCTCAACCCAACCCAACCCAACCCTAGAAGGATCGAGGACTAGGGCGGGCTAGCCCTTCTTTTTTTATCTTTTTTTTTCTTTTCAAAATTAAAATTCTACAACATCAAGAAAATGAGAAGATTTTCAAATCAAATATAGCTAATAATGGTGTTGTTTCAATAACACTAGCAAAAGATCTAGTGTAATTAGAATATATATCTAGGATACTAGATATGCGAGATACATGTATCTATTATGATGCATCTCAGATACGTGAGCGAGATAAGAGAGTGGCAAGCGAGATCGGAGGGAAGCGAGGTTGCGAAATTTGTTTATGTATCATAGATACATGTGAATCCACTTAGATAGAGTGTATCTAGAAAAAAACTAACTTAATTTTGAGTTCGTATCCCGAGATACATGTATTTGGACGTACCAAAATTTGGTAAGATTCATATTATTACAACATAACGTGCATTTAAATAATTAGATCATATACTAGAGAGAGTATTGTAAGATACCCTTAAATAAATAATTTTGGCCCCATGGGCCGACCCCGACCCAGCTTGGATTAAGCCTCAAGGGCCAAGGGCTTATATATATGGATTAGGCTTATAAGCCCTAGTTTTAAATGGGCTGGGTTGGGCCAGCCCCATGGGATAAACCCATTTTGACGGCTATAATCTCTATACTATTAAAAATAGTTTAAATAAATTCTTCGTTATATTTTCGATACATAAATACCCCTTTCATTATACTTAAGGTGCAAAATATACCTGTGTCATAATATTTTGGCCCAAATTTGCCCTAATTTTAACTAAGAGGCACATAGCAAACTCATAATCAAATGATTCATCCATAATGTTAGATACTCTTCCATAAACTATACACTTCTACAAGTTCTTCATTAAGGGTGTGTTTGGTAGAGCTTTGGCTAAATTCATTCTTAAAGTATGACTTAAATCTAAAATCATCCTTGCACTATCGTCCAAAAAGTTGCAAGATTCATTATTTTGTCTATTTTTTTAAGAAACTCATGCCATCAACAAAAAAAATGTGTCAAGTCGAATGAATACATGTACACATGGTTAAGCTAGTCGAGTTGGGTGATTTTTCTAATTTTTAGAAATTGAGGGTTTAAATCATATTCAGACAAAATATATTCAAATTCTAAATATTCTTTTTAAAAAGTATGGTCAAATACAACTCCAACTTCAAAAATTTCAAATAAAGCAATTATTTTTTCTTATTTTCATAACTAAACGTGTACGTAATTTCCCTAAATTTCCAGCATTTTTATACATTGTATAAAATATGAATTGCATTGTATATAACGTACATACATATTGACTATTTTATTAAATAAAATCTCTAAATAGTTGGGCATAATATTTTTAAAATGTATTTTTTACATAATCTTTCTAATCATCGGAACCTACTGTATAATTATTTCAAGACTTGCACTATCCAAAAAGTTGCAAGATTCATCCTTTTGTTCTATTTTTTTAAGAAACTCATGCCACCAACAAAAAAAATGTGTCAAGTCGAATGAATATATGTACACATGGTTAAGTTAGTCGAGTTAGGTGATTTTTCTAATTTTTAGAAATTGAGGGTTTAAATCATATTCAGACAAAATATATTCAAATTCTAAATATTCTTTGTAAAAAGTATGGTCAAATAGATCTCCAACTTTAAAAATTTCAAATAAAGCAATTATTTTATTTTCATAACTAAACATCTACGTAATTTCCCTAAATTTCCAGTATTTTTGTACATTGTATAAAATTGAATTGCATTGTATATAACATACATACATACATACTGAATATTTTATTAAATAAAATCTCTAAATAGTTGAGCATAATATTTTTAAAATGTATTTTTTAAATAATTTTTCTAACCATCGGAACCTACTGTATAATTATTTCAAGACTTATGTATTGTTGTCAGTCAATTTACTTGATGATGCAAAATACATAAAAACTAAGAACACACAAAATTTAAATTTCGAGAATGAAAGATTCATTTCATATTCATATCCTTATTCTTTTTAGGTAACTTTGATCTTCTCACCGTGGCTAAGACATGACCAAATTAAAAAAAAAAATATTTTTTATTGGTTCAATCAGTTTCTTGACAAAAATAGATTGAAGGGTGATTCTTGTTATTTTTTGGATAGTATAAGGATGTCCTTTGCTCACTTAGATAATATAAGGATGTACATTAGATTTGAGTCATAGTTGAGGGATGATTAATTATGAAGAAAAACATTTTTTGAAAATTGTTTTCCAATTTCTCATGTTTGGTTGGCTTAAATGTTTTGGAAAATGTTTTCCAAATCAACTTATTTTCCTCAAATTTAGGAAAATGATTTCCCTTCGAAAATTAGGGAAAACGTTTTTCAAAACTCTTCTCCAATCTCAAATTACAATTTTTTTTCTTACTCCAACTCTCCCCATTCAAAAAAATAATAATTAAAATTTCTTTTTTTTAAAAAATAAAATATTTTACCCCCTACCCCCAACTAGTCCCTTCCCCAACCAAAAAAAAAAAAATTAACAATTTCAAAATTTTAACTTTTACAAAGTAGTTCAAATTTTAAATTTTTCGTGTTTTTTACTCCGTCCAATTCCTGACTATCCCCAAACCCCACAAAAAAATTTAAGACTTTATTTTTGATTTTTTTTTACCCCAACCACATTACCCCCCTACAAAATAAAATAAAATACGGAAAATGGTCATATTTGCCCTTGAGCTCATAGAAAAGGGTCATTTTTACCCTTCGTCACACTTTTTAGATGTATTTGCCCTTACCATCCAACTTTAGGCACATATTTGCCCTTGTACAATTAAATATTGTGTCACCATTTTTATTAGTTGACGTGACGCCTACATGGCGCTTACATGGCTCCATGTGTATATATTTTTATTATAATTAAAATTTTATTTTCTATTTAGTATTCTATCTGACCCATTTAGTAAAATTCGACCTAAACAAAATAAAGACCCATTAACCCGATTTCAATATCCATCCTTTCACATTAATTTAGCCATCAAAACATGATAATACAGAGACAATGGCCTTCAACTTTCTCTCCGTAGCTTTACAAGATCTCAGAAGAATCACCTTTTTATCCTAGAGAAAAGATTGTTGAGAAGCAAAAGTTTTACCAAAACGTCCACAAGCACACATACTTGAAAGGGCGTTTTGACAAGATCACCTTAGCGGTCCTTTCGGCTGCTTTGTTTATGATTGTAATTCAGAAAAATATCAAAAATTGAATTTTAATCAAGTCAAGGTATACTTGTGGCTGTTATTCAAAAAAAGTATAACGAAGGGTAAATATGATCCTTTTCTAAGAGTAGAAGGGAAAATATGACCCTTTTCGGCTATTCCGTAAGTAAAATAAAGTACAATGACTTAATTACAACCTTATTAAATATATGTCATTATAAGTGAAAGAACTTTCGTATTAATTTTTCTTTATGAGTTGATTATTTTTTCAAATACATGTAATTTACAATACAAGTACAAATATATTTGTATGATTACACACACATACTAGAAAAAACATAATTAATTAAAAATATGATATTTACTTTAACTCGACTTTAAATAAATAAAAAAATAAACTAATTATTAAAAATAAAAAAATGTGGCAATATCATTAATTTTTATTTGCCATTGAAATTAATGACATTTGACGATGGGATTCCAATGTGAAAAGAGTCAAAACTAAAACAAAAGTGTAACTGATAAATTTGACAATTTTTTTTCTGTCCGTATTAAACATGAATAGTGTGGGTTGTTTTAAATGTAACATTTTAAAGATTGAATTGCATTAATTTTGGTCTTATTTTCACCCAACTGTTCTCCATTTTTTGTTTAGTTTTCATTTTTTTTGGTTTCCCACTTGATCCGGTGTTAAGAGTTAGCATTGGAGCTTCGATTAAATACAAATTATATAATACGGAGTCCATTCGAGGGTGATGCTCCCAATAGAGTTTTCTCCATATCTAAAAATATATATATCAGAATTTCAATTGAATAAAAAAGGAGAATATAGAATAAAATTAGAAAAAGTAATTTTAAATGTTCGAATATTGGTAAATGGACCAATGAATGGTAACAAGTAGAATAGTTATAAATTCAGATTTTTTGAGGTTTTATATTATTTATTAGATATATGTTACTAAAAAATTACTAAGGTTGTGTTTGATATAAGAGAATAAAAAAAGTATTTTGCCTTTTTTTAATGATTTTAAAAATGTCATTCGTAATTAATAATACAATGTGAAAGATATGACAGAAATAATGATGTTATGATGTTTTTGAACATTTAATATACATAAGTACCAATTGAAATAATTAAAATGAAGAATTAAATTATTATTTAAAGAAAAATAACTCACTCATATTAGATTCCTTAAAAAGTGACAGATGTCCTTTTTTCTTATAATTTATAATATTTTTAAGTAACTAAACACTGAAAAATGATTTTATCAAAAAAAATATTTTGTTTCATATTAAGTCCCTAAAAAGAAAAGAAAAAATAAAAATAAAGAGACAAAACTATACTTTTGTCTTGACTCAAAAAACAAAAAAATGGTCAACATAATTATTGATATTGTTACACTAACTTGGGGAGGATGCTATATATACATGTCACAAAGAAAGAAACCAATCCAAATTAGAGCTTCTTCAACTGAAAAAGTACATTAGACATATAAAAATGGTCTTCGTTCTTTTTATTTCTTGAATCTCAACCTTCAAAAGTAACGCTTTTTTTTAAATTATTTTTACAGAACAAAATTTTCAATGATAGGGAATTCAATGGCCGATTTTTATCATAAAATGATGAATGAAGTTTCTGTGTTGTTGATTGATGATGATAAAAAATTTGTCAGTGAGATGATTTATTTACTCGAGTCTCACGAATATAAAGGTAAATATGCACTACTCCGAAAAATACATATAGAACAATTTTGTGTGATATGTTTTATTTTCATAATAGATTTTATTGATATGATACTTGTTATCTTATTTTTTTATTTTATTTTGTATCAATCGCCTTTTAGATCTCATTAATTTTTTAGATCTTGAATTTGTTTTTCTAATTTTCATAACACTGTTCCTTTACTTGTTTATGTTATTTTTACTAGTTACTAAATGACTTTTTGTAATTTATTTTATAAGCTTGTTACATCCGATTAGTTTTTTCTGTAGAGATCTATATAATTTTTAGTGACGATGGTAGTTTATATTAATTTTCTTATCATTTAATTTCAATTTTATCAAATATCCTTGAAGAGACATAATCTATACAGATCATTTTATCTATTTAATCAACTTACATATATGTGTTTTACTCTTGATCTTTTTGTAGAAAAAGAGAAGAAAATGTTCTTTGTCAATTGATCTAGAGCAACAAAGAGTTGGAGGAGAAAATCTATTAAATTCTTCAGATACAAATTTTTATTAGGGCTTAGATCTTTAATTTTTATAAAATTATTTATATTTTAGAGAAATAAATTATTCAGATAGTGAAGGCACACAATAAAAACAATGTGAAGAAAGGGAAAGAGAGAAACTGATGAGAGTCAATTATTATTATTATTATTATTTTTGTTGACTTTGACATAAAAACTTCTTGTCTTTGTTAGGATGTAGACAAAAAATACTTTCACTTTTAATTTTTTAAAATTATTAAGATATATTGAACTCAATAAGTAAAATTTAGAAAGATAACTTAATTAAAACTTGTTTATGTTTTTTTTACTAGATGATAAATGATTTTTTTTTTGTAGATTTTTCATAAGCTTGTCACACGCTTGATTAGTTTTCTCTGTAGAGATCTATATTATTTTTAACGGATCTGGTAGTTTATATTAATTTTTTTGTCATTTCAATTTCATCTGATATCCTAGAGGAGGCATAATTTATATTGATCATTTTACCTACTTAATAAACTTAGATGTGTGTTTAACTCTTGATTTTTTTTAGAAAAAGAGAAAAAAAATATTTTTTATTAATTGATCTAGAGCTACAAAGAGTGGAAGGAGAAAATCAATTAAATTCTTCAAATATAAATTTTAATTAAGGCTTAGATCTGTGATTTTTACAAATTTATTTATAAATAAATTATTTAGGTAGTAACAACAAAAGATTAGGGCAATGAAAAGAAAGAGAAAGAAAGAAACAGATTAGAGTCAATCTAGCTATTACTATTATTGACTTTGAGATAAAAAGTTTTTTGTCTTTTATGGGATACAGACAAAAAAGAATAATAATAAGTTTTACTATTTTTCAATATACTATTGTTATTTCATTCTTTTAACTACATGTATCTAGAATTTTATTAGTTATTTTATAGTTAAATTTTCTTATGAGAAATAAATAAATTTTCATGATAATTTTTTGTAGATAATTTTATTTTCGTGTTCTTTTCATTGATCTTTAAAATGCATTGATACAGTTAGAACAGTTGATATGGCGTCACAAGGAATGTCAATGCTCTCCAAAGGAAAGGAAAAAATTGATTTAATGATTATCAATATGACTTCAGCCGGCTTGCTTTCATTTCAGCTTTTGGATCAAGCTGTAGCCTTGGATATAGTTTCAGTTTGTAAGTATTTAATTTTACTCATCATTTTTGACATTTAATATACTTATTAAAAAAAATTAATTATCAAATATGTCTTTAATTTATCATCTCTAAATAACCCTTAGCTAAATAGATTTTGTTGGTAATATGTCATCAAGAAGGATTAGCTATGAATATTAATTTGTTACTTAGAGTCATAAATTATCTATTATGCTAACTCTTATTTTTAGTGATAAGATAATATCTGTTTTTGTAAGAATATATAAAAACCAAATTAACCCTTAGATAATGTTTACAATATAATATAATTTACAAATAACATTAATGCAGGTATTTGTGATGAATACGATGTACGTTCAGCAAAGAAAGCTTTTGAAAGTGGTGCTTATTTTTACATGCAAAAGCCACTTTACCAAGGATTTGTGAAGTACATGTGGCAACTTGTAATGCAAAAGAATATACAAGAGGGAAAGACTATTGATGTCATTAATATTGTTGGAGATAATGTAGAGGAAAATAATGTGCCTATTAATATAGGCAATGATATCCATGAGACCACAAATGATGAAAAGAGCAAATTGAGGAGAAAGAAAGGTAGAAAACTGACTGAAGAGGAAAAGATCAGTCAAAGCAGTGCTACTAAGGTTATTATTCGACGAAAGACTCGCATCATATGGACTGAGGATCTTCATGACAAATTTCAACAAGCTGTGAACAAACTCAATGATGGCAGTAAGTTTACTTCACAATTATTTATTACTTCATACTTATAGTCGTGGTCAACTTACTTGGAATTAATTGTTTTGTAGGATGTTTTCCAAGTGATATTCTTGAGGCGATGAATGTACCTGGTCTTACTAGGTATCAAGTAGCTAGTCACTTGCAGGTACATTTCTCTGGTGAATTATATATGTAATATTTGTGTGTATTTGGTAAAAGGAAAATTAATAAGATTTTATATCACTTTCGCCAATGACATTAATTAATATAAACCTTTAGTAGTTAAAACTTTTTATCAAAAGAATTCTATCTTTAGTTTATACGTATCTTTTTTGAGAGATATTTATTGTTAACCTATTATATCAAACACAAACAAGGAGTAATTTTTTTTCTTCTTCTTAACACCTTACAGAAATGTCGTAACAATACTTGGAAAGCTCCAAGGAAGAGAAAATCTACTTTTCATTCATCAGGTCAATTAGGAATATTTGAGACGACGACGTCTCATGTTAAAATGAATGTTACAAATCTACAACAGGAAGAAACCCAAAGAAGCCCAGAAACTCCATTTCTACCCAAAGGAGCTGAGAGTTCAACTTTGCAGGAGGTCTATGTTGATCCCCAATACCTCAACCCACTTTTATCAAACAATGTTGCTGGGCTACAACAACAACAACAGGGGGGACCTTTATGGGGATTGCAAGGATCAAATATTGGGCTAGAGTTTAACAATGACTATGCCTTGGATGTAGCAACATATGCAACAGTGCCAGCTGATACAAATATTACAATTAATGGATTGGGAGTAGCAAATACTAATTTTCAGCAACATATTGGTGAGTTGCAAGGATCAAATATTGGGAGCGCGGATTATACACCCGGGCTAGAGTTTAACAATGGGATTCATCATACTCAAAATGACTATGCCTTGGATGTAGCAACAGTGCCAGATACAAATATCTCCAATGTGACAATTGGTGAACAAATATTGGTAGCAAATAATGATTTTCAGCAACATATTGGTGAACAAAACATGGCTCAACATATTGTCACAACATCACATGTGAGTGATACTCAAGGAAGTGAGTCAAGTGAGATGATGGATTGTGATGCTTATTTTGATTTCGATAATCTGGATTTCCTCTATCAGAATAATGAACCTCCAAGTTTTGACCTACCCAATGAACATGACAGTTTGTTTGATCAAGTTTACTCTGATGATATGGTCAGTACTGCTTCTATCTAAACTTTATTTATGTTGCTATGCTACTATTTATTTATCTACATTTGTCATGATGGTAGTTTTTTAGAAACAAATTAAATTTGATGTTATATCTTTATATGCAGGTGACATCCAGTGTTCAATTTCCAGATATAACAAGTTTTCCTGATGATTCTTCAACATGATCCAGTGCAGTCTGAGGCTTTTTATGGAGATAAAGTTGTTTCTTCAAGTGGAAATTGCATCTTTCATTTTGTTTTTTAGACTATGTAGTACTCTTATCTTTTTAATGTTTTATGTTGTTTAGACTATGTAGTATCTTTTTTATGTTTTATAGTACTCTGGACGGCAAAACTTAGTTAAATTTAAATCCTAAATATTTTGACTTATAGTCAAGATATACTAGTTTCAATAAATATTGCGTGTCAATATAACTAATGATTCAAGTCCAATAAATATAGATTTAATTGAAGGTTCAATTATATTGAACTAATCCATTCAATTGGGCTACAAATGACAAGTCCTATCCACTTTTCTAGAGGCATAATTTGGTGTCATTTGTCAAACGGAGAAGGGCTTAGAATTCCCTTGAACTATTGAATTAGTATAAAACTATCAGTCATCTACCTTTTAGCCCACATATATCCCTAACATCAACATTTTGGTTCAAAAACACACTCAAAAGAGTATTCTAATGTCACTTAGGAGAAGTATAGGAAAGTGTGTGCATAAAGTAGTCGGATACTTTCTTGTTCTTTTTCGTGGCGCAGGTAGTCGAGACCTGACTCGTGAAATAAACCAGGGTCAGATCGATGACACTCTACCGATAAGTCATATCCCTTCTTGTCGCATTGGAAAATAAAAATTGACTAATTCTAAGTCGAAAGGTCTATTAGCTTCTATGCTCAACCAACGTTATGAACTTGAATCTCAATTAAAAAAAAAAGTAGTTCTGAAAGGAACCCATTTAGCTAGCTCACTTCTCATCTCAATGCTACACTTCCACGGGTACAAATAAAGACACTTGAAAGACTAATCAGAGTTGACAAAGGCCTTAGCATCCTAGTTCTGTACACTATAAAAAAGGTTTCCCCTAAGCCTTCATCTAACAGGAATTCTAGTATTATAGGTCAATGGGCGGTCAAAAGGTTCCCACAAGTAAGTTAATCCGTAACAACATTTGTTCCTTATGTGAACAACCATTTTCTTGAATTTAATTCATATACACTTTTTATTAGTTGGATTTCACACAATATATAAACAAATAGTTATAGTGTACAATGAAAAGTGAAAAAAAAAACAATGTTGTCCAAAGATAATCCGTTATGTATAAAAGTCTACTCACTAGTGGACTATGATGGAGAAGGCAAGCAAGAACCAATCTAAAATCCGAATAGCTTAACTAACCTCTTCATAGTCCATTCATTAAATTTGTGAAGGGCTAAAACAACTCCAAAGTTGAAATCATGCCATAGGTCTTCAATAGTGGTGATTTTCTGGTTGGCATTGTATGGGAATTACACCAGTGAAGACGATGTTACATCCCTTCAGTATTTCCTTCCGAACGACCTATAACATGATTATGTTATCGATCAACATAATAATTATAATTCCACAAGTGGAATTTGGTGAACATGTTGTGTACGCAGTCATAATCATAAGTAGTATTATTTTAATCAACTCCGCGGAGTTGCACTTACTAAAAATGAGAGATATTAAAAATTTCATCATATCAATATTTCTTTGGCTAGCTGATCTACCATTTCCTAATGAAGGCTCCCCTCCCCAAAGAATCATCAACCTTCTTCTTCTTTTTCTTGATCTAAACAATGTAGTTCTAGTAGCATCTCTTTTAAGGGCATTAAATGCAAATGAATGAGATACTTCAAAAACATAGAGTTGATCTAATTCTACAATGGGAATTAATTAAAATTTGAAGTACTAATATTTATTCAATTACTGTAAACTCAAATAAAAAAAGTCGTAACTCAAAATCATTTGTGAGCTCATTTAGAAACATTCAAACTGAAATATAAAACTTTACAAAATAGTACTATGTTTGAGTATTGAAGAATTTCCAAATTCATCAAAAGTAACAATTGTTGGTAACAAAATAGTATATATAATATAATTCCTTTCTCTTTTGCATGTCTAACTCAAACTTGTATTCATAGAGAATCTTTTAATACCTGCTAGAATCATTTTCATCACCACCATAGTTCTTTTGAGGATCCATTTTTAAGTAATAATAGAATTAGCATAGGTTCTTTTGAAAAAGGAAAAAAATATTGTATCCTTCAATTTATTTGTCTTACTTTTTTTAGTTTGTTTTGAAACATTAAAAAATGTTTCTTTCTTTTTTGTCAATTTTAAATTTTAACTTTCCACCTAACATGTTTAAAACCACAAGATTAAAATATATTTTGATATATATATCTAATTTAGTTAAGACATTAAAAATAATTTTTACTTTTTTAAATGTTATGTCAAGTCAAAATAGGGATAAAAATTAAAAAGGATGAAGTATTACTTACAGAAAAAATATTTTTTTTCATTAAAAAAAAACAACCAACCTTGCTTCTCAAAAAATAATTTTAAATATGCTAACAATTCTGCTAAAAGAATAGACTTTAAAAATAAATAAATAATAACTAAAATTTGAGGCTCTCCTCTGCTTATGAAGCTTCAACTTTAGCTCGTCATTCGGGAAGGAGAAGCAGGTCAATTCCTTTTAAGATGGAATCAAAAGGAATTACGTCTGAACAAGCACGTCATTCCATGAAGACCAGTCTCACAAGTGACATCAATGAACAAGTATATTCCAATTTCTCACTTTTCTCGATTTGGAAGAATAATTTTTGTAATTATTGTTAGCGAATGCAATACTTAGGGTTTCGAGTAGTAATTGTCAGCCATAATCTGATAGCTAATTGTATGTAATCCGCTAGTTTATGTGTTTAGTGATATCTCGAGTGATAGATATCTCTGTTCTGATTCCGATGATTTATTGTTACACAAAATGTTTCTGAAATTAATAACTATCTCTGTTCTTGATTCCAAAGAAAAAAAATTGTTTTGTAATAAAAAAAATGAAACCCAAAAGCGAAAGCTACAGAAAATTGAATAGAAAAAAAAAAACACCAAAAGGAAAATGATCAATTCATGAATTAATATCTAATAAATATTTTAATTTGACTTCCAATTTCAGAACTTCATGTAATGAAAAATTTGTCATGTCAATTAAAAATTTGCTACGGAATACATCTTCTTTGTCTGGGCTCAAAATTCACTTTGGTTTAGGATTTTTTTTTAATTAAAATTGATTTAAGATTTTTCTTCAATTATTGTTACTTATATAGAATTATAAAATTAAAAATATTCCAAATAAGGTGCCGATGAATAGTATAAAGTAGCAAGTATTCTGTATTATTTATTAAAACTCTTGATAATCTTGACATGTAATAAGGCAAACTTGCTTGTGATTTGAGGTAAATTTAACTTTAGTTTGTTCATGAAGTAGGTATAATATACTTTGTGTATTTTTTTTATATAGACATTGATATTCAATTTTGACCCTCTACAGTGTTAATTAATTATTGAGTATTTTCAATTTCACAAAAATTGAAATAATTATTTTTATAAAATCCAAAAATACTTTCAAGTCATCTTTAGGTAATTTTTTCATTTTTTAATAAAATAAGTAAGGTATATATTTCTATATGTTTATAATATATAGATTATTATTTATGAATATTTAGAAAACTATTTCAAGAAATAGTGTTTTTAATAAAGGATATTAATTAGTAGTTCATTTCAAAACTCTCTCTCAGGCGTACACCTCACACTCTCGCTCTATCTTTTTCCATTTACAATACTTTGTTTTATTCTATATCATTACCGTTTCAAAAAAGCTCATCCATGTCATTATTTGTTAATCCTTCGTTTCTTGTTTTCTTTCATTTCTTTCGTGCTTTCTATTTCAGCTTTAGAACTACTCATCTGTTCAATTTTACTTGTCACTTATTCCTAAAGTAGATTTTTTATTTTTATTTGTGACTTTTGACATATCAAGAAAACACAATTATTTTTTTCTATGTTTTACCCTCAGCATAAAATACTTATTTTTCAAATCATTTTCCAAGACAATACATATATCATTAATTATTTTTTTAATGGTATTTCAGGTGAACCTGTGACAAGTAAAAATAACAGAGGGAGTATAAATCATGTCTGATTATTCTTATTTGTTGTTTTAAGATGGTATAAAATTTGTGCTTTATTTTTTTAGTCCGTATTAAGACTAGATGATTATCATTTCATTCCCAAATTAGCATATAATAAAGGCATAATATATATATATGTCCTTTAACTTGATATCATTTCACATTTATACCTTTCCACTTTGATGTACACAAGTAGACACTTAAACTTGTATAAAGTTGAACAAA
Organism: Solanum raphanifolium; assembly: GCA_036250405.1. Lineage (NCBI taxonomy): Eukaryota > Viridiplantae > Streptophyta > Magnoliopsida > Solanales > Solanaceae > Solanum > Solanum raphanifolium. The sequence goes on from JAJOOE010010664.1 coordinate 14,960, forward strand.
TGGAGATTCACGTCCTACATGGCGGCCTACATGACACTTTATGTCCTAACTGGCATCCTACATGACACTTTGTGTCCCACGTGTATTATGTCACATAGGACTCATGTGTCTACTTGTTCAACTTTATACACATGATATGATATCATGATATGAAATCATGATATGGAATTATGAGATGAAATTGAAGTTTTATTTAGACATGCGATATGGAATTTTTGTGTTGTTGTAACGACCTATTCCTGTCGTTATAGAAAACCAATGGGGGAAAGTTTGGGGCTGAAAAAACTTTTTCATAGTATTTAAATTTTCCCAACCTTGTCCAGATTTGGACGAAATCGGAATCATTAAAGTGTAGGAAAATCTGGTAACAATCGGGTGAATCATTTATGATTTTGATTGCATGAGTAGTTAGATAACTCGTTAAGGAATCTGTACGACTTTACAAAATTGAATTCGGGCGAGTAGAACTCCCGGAATCGATCTTAGCGTAAAGGGTTTTTACTAAACGTCGAAGATTAGAGGTGTGTTGTGAAATGAGAATTTTGGAATTCTTAAGATAGCTCTCTGTTACATTTTGGCCGCTTTGGCGGGGATTTTTGCCGCTCTGGCGTCGCCGCTGTGGTGGGGTAGTGGTCGTTTGGCGGGCTCAACGCAAATTAAAGTTGTTAATAAACCCTTAAACGACCTCATTATGCACTTTTTGACTTTTTGGCTAAGGAGCGACTCATACTCGTTTTTCACCATTCTTGAGGCTAAAGGTAAGCTTTTTCACTCCCCGAATCCATCTTTCAATTCGTAGAACAAAATAGAATGGGTGAATATTGATAAGGGGGGGGGGGGGGTTTGTTATAGATTTTATGGTGGAAAAAACCCTAAATTGGATAATTGGGATCATGGGTTTGATCTAGGGTTCATAGAATTGTTAGTAAACCGGGTAATTAATGATTGTTTATTGATTCCCATATTATATTGATTGTTTGTAGACCAAGAACAAGAGGAGCGAATCCGAAAAGGGAAGGATCAAGTTTCTTAGGGTTTCAAGCTTGTTTCAAGGTAGGTGATGATTGTGATTCTATGATTGTGTGATGTATGTTTGTTCTTGCTTCATTATGATACTTGTATATGTATGAATGTTGCAATGTTGATCACACTTGTTGTAAATGAGATAGAGAATTGATGAATGCCATGAAATCATGACTTAAATGTATGATCTTAATGATATACTTGTGATTGTGATTGTGGTGTGTGGGATCGGTTGCCACGTTCCGACATAACTAACTTGGATCGGTTGCCACGTTCCGGCATAAATATGGAATCGGTTGCCACGTTTCGACATACATATGGAATCGATTGCCACGTTCCGGCATGCTAACTATTTGGGTTTGGGTTCCATGAGAGGACCAATGATGTGATATAAAATGTGAAATTGATCGTTGTTCGTAAATGTTGATAATGTTGTATATGTTGATATATATGCGTGTGATTATAATGTTGTTGACTTGTTTATGTTGCACTAGAGTGATAGCCGCGTGATCCTACCAGTACACTATGGTTGTGTACTGATTTTGAACTTGCTCTTATTTTTGTGGAGTACATGGCATCTTCAAGCGGCAATTGACAGACCTTGCTTAGAAGATCAGTGATCGTCGCTTCGAATTCAAGGGTGAGCCAATTCTTCCGGGCTGCCATGGGATTCTCTTTCGTCTATGTCCACCATTTCCAAACTTAGACCTTGTTTTAGTTAGTTCATTAGTATGGGGTTGTATCCCTTCTTGTTTAGACTTGGTTCATTGTTAGAATGTTTTGGTACGTTGGCTTTCAGGTTCTAGGTTATTTCTTCCGCATTGTTAGTTGTTAGATCTTTTATTGAAGTTTATGGGAACTTCAGTTTAGCTATTATTTATGCTTCATATATTTAAATGCCTAGTTTTGGTTAGTTGCTTGGTTTGGGTTGTAGTAGTGGTTTTCCCACCGGAGTGTTAGTGTGGGTGCCAATCACGATGGTCTGGGTCGTGACAGTTGTATATTTTCTCATAAACATAAGAATCTCATATGTTGTAAAGCTATTAAAATAACTCCAATTGTTTATTCAATCTTACCAAATAAACAAAAAATTATAAAATCGCATAATAAATTATTACAAAGCTATTTGTTCTCCACTTATGTAACGGTTTCATCTAACTTTAATTCATCAAACTTTAATTCAATAACAAAAATTGAACATAAATTGTAGTGTACTAGTCTTTAATATTACTCAACAATCGGTTGGTGTGAGTTAAAGTGACTATATGTTAGTGAGAATAATAAATTTTATGTCGGTGAGAATAATAAATTTTAAAAAGTAATGATGTTATTATAAATTTTATCTACATATAAAATAAATGGTTAGTAGATATAAATGTGGGGTTGTTTTAACAAAATATAAACTTGTAGATCAATTTTTGTATTAAAAATATCTCATTATCATGGTTTTTGGAGAATATGGAATCACATCTCATGATATGGAATCATGAGATAGAATTAGCGTAAAATCGCATGTCCAAAGCTGATTCCATCTCACGATTCCATATCATGATATGTTATCGCATGGCCAAACGCCTACTAAGTGTCTATACGCACCCAAAGTTTGAGAACATAAATATGAAATGAAATCAAGTATAATGACACATTTATGTATTACGCCAATGATAAAACTTGTTTCTATATCTTGGATAATTGTTCGAATGTTGCAAGTTCGGTTATTTGGTTACATTTGAATGATTTCCTTAACATGTTATATGTCTCACACTTAGCTAAATTAACTACAAAAGAATGCATACTTGAAATTTTAAGATCTATTCAACCACATCATTTCATGATTTATTTGACATTATGGAATATTGGTTTGGGTCACTTCACATTCTTATTAGCACAACTAGAAGTAATTATTTTTCTTGAAATTGAATCCCTTCATGAATTGATTACTGATTCTTTTTGTTGTTTTTCTTAGCGTGAACGATGTCTTGGGATGAGTCCAATGGAACTCGATATTCGTCCTTCTATTCTCAATTGGACCGCGAAGGCTCAAAATGTGTTGTTCTCTTTCAGTCAGACTCGATTCATGATTCAAGAAAATGGAAGCAAATATACAGGTGCGAAGAAAGCAAAAATACATGGCAAGAATGGGCCAAAGCCCAAAAACAATTCAAGAAGCAACTTCTGGATTTAAATGGACCAAATTCCAAGTTTGGGCAGCAGGGAATTTGGGCTAATGAAGCCCAAGTTCACTTTCTTTACTTAATATTTCATTGGATTTTTTAGATTAATGAATTATTTAGAGTAATTATTACTCCCTCCGTTTAAAAAAGAATGACCTAGTTTGACTTGAAACGACATTTAAGAAAAGAAAGAAGACTTTTTAATCTTGTGGTTCTAAATTAAAGTTATGTCAAATGTACAAAAATGTTCTTTAATCTTGTGGCCTTAAACATATCACGTGGAAAGTTGAAGTTAAAGTGTTGCAAAAAAGGAAAAGGGTCATTCTTTTCGAAACAGACTAAAAAGGAAACTAGGTCATTCTTTTTTAAACAGAGGGAGTACTCTTTTGGGGTATGCCTTTTATCACAGTCTATAGCCTAATTTACATCGAAATCACATATTGTTCCCTTCATCTCTCTCCTTCTCATCCAACCCCCTATCTCCCTCCTCCTCCAACCCAGGGGCGGAGCTACAGTATTAAATAGGGGTTCGGACGAATCCACTGGCTTTTACGTAGACCCTATATGAGTACTAAAATATCATGTACAAATATATTTAAATATTGCGTGCGAACCCACATAAAAACTAAGGTGTGTGGTGCAGTGGTAAGCGCGGGCAGCTCTAGTTCTTTGGTTGGGAGTTCAATCCCCACTGGCAACTATTTATTTTTTTATTTAATTCAATTTTTCCGAATTTTTTTATTTTTGATTAAAAATGCGCTTTGTGCCTATCTTTTACCTACCTTTAATTCAATTTTTCTATATAGTTTGTTCTAAATTATTTTTCAAACAATAAAATAGAAAATTGATAATTGAAAATAATAAGAAAGTAGTGTCATACTCCAAAACAACATCCGACTATTAATTTCAAAATAAATAATTGTAAGTAACAAAAATATAGTGTCATACTCTAAAACAACATCTCACTATTGATTTCTTTTGAAGCATTCAATAAAACGTTAAATCCAAATTTATTTTTTTTAAAAGTTAGGGTTCTAATGTTTACTACCTACTTCATTACTACTGCTTGTTGTCAAAGTGCAGATCTCTGCCTTAGTAAGTACTATTTACTTGTTCCTCCTCGGCTCTCCCTTTTCTCTTTTTTTTTTATTTGTCTTTTACACTGTATAACAATTTATTCAAAGATCATATTTTAATCTTTGATTTTAAGACTGTTCCACGTATTAATAATTGATTATATTAATTAAGTTATTGTTTGCTTCTCGAAACTTCAACTTTCAAGGCAAGAGTGGCTCAAGGGTGAAGCAAGTAAAACCTTCCCTTTAGGTCCCAACAATATTAATGGTGAATTTAATAATTTTAATTTTACTTAAAATAATATTGAGTAATAATATTGAGATTATAGAAAAAAATGTTCAAAAGTTATACTAAAATATAACACTTATCTACCTTTTACCAAAAAATATTTTAAAACTTTGAAATAAATAACTCAAATCTTCATATTATAAATGAAGTATTTGAAAGTGTACCAAATGACGCATCATTTCTGTTTTCAAAACATAACAACTTGTCGAGTGCAATTTTAATGATATGTTTGTAATATATATAGTTTTAAAATTTAGAACCCCCAAACATCAAATCCTAGCTCCACCTCTGCTCCAACCCCTCATCTTTCTCCTTCTTCGGCCAACCTTGTTGGAGATAGCTTCTCCGGCGAATAAAACAACGAATAACAACCACCCCAACTCTCATTTTTCGTTCTCACCTCCGCACCACCACCAAATAGACCTAATAATAATAATAATAATAATATTAAACACAATAATCAAATCAGAAAATCACCAAATTTCAACCAAAAATTAGGAGCTCCAGCGCGGGCTCCATGAAAATCGATGATGTCTAGTTTCTACTCTGTTTTCTCTTTTATTTTAATTTTATTTATTTTTCAATTTATAAGTATCTATCTATATATAAGAGGAGAATAAACAATGCCACATGTCAGCACCACAAAAATGGACTTTTTAAATAATTATAAAATATTAATCATATGTAATAGAATTAAATAATAAATTACTAATATTATTTATTTTTAAAAAATGAAAAAATAAGAATAATTATTAATTCACTAAAAAGCAGTTTTTACCACTTTTAAAAAAATTAAAATTTTACAATTACTTTAATTTTTTACTGTTTTTCAAAATTTAAATAAAAATTAAAATTGTAAAAATTGAGGGTAATTTATTAATTTTAAATTCAAAATAAAAAAAAAATCAACACGTTAGTCAATTGAGAATTTTAAGGAATAAGTTGGCATCAATTTGGAAAATATTAAAATTAATTTACAATCTGAAAATAAAAATAAAAATTGCAATCACGGTAAAAAGAAAAGAGAAAAGAACTGAACTTTTTACTGTTTTCTAAAATTCAAATTTTAATAGAGATAACTACGTTATATTCTTCCTAGAAAAGTGCTCCTAAATAATAGGGATACATTAAAAGAATAACTGATTTTTCTATATTACGGTAGAGAAAATGATCCTAAATCATAGGTATTTTATCTAGAATAAAATATAATAAATAAATTTAAAAAATAATTAAAAAAACAGAAGTTGAAAACTGTTCGTACGGAAATGGGGTAGTTACTGTTTCCTTCATATTTTTTAATTTATTAAATTCTATCCATACAACATGTCTTATCTAATCTAATAAAATAAAGAAAAAGAATTCAATTAAAATAAAATAATCAAATATTAAAAAATAAATTTTAACATGATTTTAATAAAAATAAAAGAAAGATAAAAACTGTGGATTTTCGTAGGAAAATTGGGAAAGTTTTTTTTCTTTATTTTTTAATTTATTAAATTATATCCATTGTTGCCTTATTTAATAAAATAAATAAACAATTTTAAGTTCAAAATAAGAAGAAGAGGAAACCACGTCCTTTAAAAATATAAATCTCAAAATTAGCCGTCACAAAATACCTAAATAATTAATTTAAATTTAAATTTCAAATAATAACTAACCTTATCTCTAAATCAATGGTATTTGATCTAGAATAAAATATTGAGTAATAAGTAAATTACAAAAATGATTTATTTATTAAAAAAACAGAAGTTAAAAACTGTCCGTAAGGAAATGGGATAGTTACTTTTTTTTATTAATTTATTAAATTCTATCCATACAACATGCCTTATTTAATAAAAGAAAGAAAAAAGTTTCAATCAAAATAAAATATAAAATAATTTAATAATAAAAAGATAAATTTTTAAAATGATTTTTTTTTTTAAAAAAAAGATGATAAGAACTGTGAATTTTTATAGGGAAAATGGGATAGTTTATTTTTCCTTTTAATTTATTAAATTCTATCCATCCTTGCCTTATTTAATAAAAAAACAGAAGTTAAAAAAAGACCACGTCCTTTACAAAAGTAAATCTCAAAATTGGCCACTATAAACTATCTAAATAATTAATTTCAAATTTAAATTTCAAATAATAATTAACTTTATCCCTATTAATAAATATAAACTTCATAATCCACATCTTTAAAAAATACTTTTCTTAACAACATCATCCACATTCTTATGCCAACTCTTCAAAATACAAATTCAAACATTTATTTAACAAAAAAATATATTCAAATAAAAATCTAGATTTGATTACACTCATAAAAAAAATTGAGAAGACATATAGTAGTGTATTTTGTATTTATATGCCCTCTTTCTTAATTGTTTGATGTGAAATTGTTTTGTTATGATTGAAGGAGAATAACCACCATCCTCTCCAATGCAGCAAGGAAGAAAAAGAAACTGAGATAGAGAAATGGAGGAATTCTGAAGAATTTCATGATGGTGGACCATGTATGTCATCTTTCAATATTTTTAGTACACAAATTATTACTATAATAATTCTTTTATCGATTTAGTGATTTTGCATTACATCTAATATATATTTTTATATGCAGATTGTGTGTTATATGCCTTCTTTCTTAGTTGTTGATGTTTGATGTAAAATTGTTTTGTTATGATCGAAGGAGAATGACTATCATCCCCTCCAATGCAACAAGAAAGAATAAAAACTGACGATAGAGAAATGGTGGAATTATGAAGAATTTTATGGCAGTGGACCATGTATGTCATCTTTCAATATTTTTAGCACATAAATTACTATTATAATACTTGTTTCATCAGTTTAGTGATTTGCATTACATTTAATATATTGTTTTATATGCAAATTGTGATGGTATACTATGAGCTATACCACTATATAAATTTCTTCGTTTTTATTTTTGATAGAAAATAAATACATTTTACCACGTAAATTAAAAAATATATATATTATTATAATCGAGTTGACATTTTCAAATTGCTAATTTTTGTTGTCATTTATAAACTATTACTGTATTGAAACTATTGCTCATATTATTATGGTTATTTGATTTATTCACACAATATTCTCCTCTCTTTATTCGTTAATTCATGTTTAGTTGATTCTTCAAATTCTTCGTTTTTTTAGAAACTTTGTCAATTTTAATTTTTATATTTTTATATGCAGATTGTGATTCATACTATAACAAATTATGTCAGTATTTTTTTTTTGGTTACTATGACAATGTGAACACGGACAAGGAGTGAACAAGTAGTATATTTTATTTTGTTGGTTTGATGCTCAATTTTTAATTAGTCGAGTAATTAGTATGTTGATTTTGTTTCTTTGATACTTTTTAATTAGTTAAGTTGATGCTTTCAAGTGCTAATTTATGTTGCGATTTAATTTATTATATTGAAAATAATGCTCAAACTGTTAATAATTTTTTGATTTATTTTATGTCTTCAATTATTCTCTAATATATATTTTTGTTATGATTTAAATTATTATATTTAAAATAATGCTCAAACTGTTACATATCACCAAGATTTGTATATGCATTATCTAGATGTAGCAATTTTTTAAGCATCAAAATCTCTTATCAATAATTATTGCAAACTGTTAGTTTTTGTTGATTCTTTTTCCCTTTTTTATTTATAATTTATAATTTTAAGTTTTTTTTCTTACACAGTGATTGGTGTGTGAATTCGGTGAATTTGAATTTGTATTTTTATTTTGATATATTGTTAGTCGTTTATTATCTACACATATTTAATGTATACCATTTATTTGATAATATTATTTACTAATAAGTTAAATTTTGAAATTGTCAAGAAATCAATATTTGGTTATATTTATAAACAAACTGTGCAATGCGATGTGTATCATTTATTTGGTAATATTATTTAAAAATAAGTTTTTTTTTTTGGAATTGTCAAGAAATCAATATTTGTGATTATATATCAACTAACCGCGCAACACGCTGTCACGTATACTAGTTAAGTAGAATAAAAAAGATTGTAGTTTTTGTATTTGTTGCTTAAGTAGAACTGTAGAACATAAAATAGTGGTATTGTTAAATCTAAACAAAATTTCGATGGTGTTGTTGCTCCGGTGAGCTTCATGAAAATCATCGTTTAGATCTCACCTGAAAACTCTCTCCAGTGTTCAGATCTGGTAGTGTTGTTTGGATTAAAAAATAGAGAAATCGGAGTTTGGTGATTGCGGGTGGACTGCGTGGTGATTTGTTTTGTGCATGATTGATTCGAGCTACTCATAGTCCGATGTTGGTTTTGTAGTGGTGAATCACCAGAGAAGAAATGTTGTATTTTTGAAAATTGTATTATATTTGTATTAAAAGTGTATTAAATATCAAGGATATTTGTAATTCAATTCGAATTCAATATTATACATTATTATTAATTCGATTATTGTTATTTCAACAAATATAATACATTTCTAACAACGTAAATTTAATTCAAATTGTAAAGGAATATTTGAAATTCACACATAATACTTATAATATATTTGCATTTAAAATATTTTAGTTTTATATTCACTACGTGCATTGAAACATTTTTGTAATATGTATTATATGTTAAATTCAAAATGTATTATAATTATTTTTTCATTTTTTCTCTTATAGACGATGTTAAAATATATTATATATTATTGTATTAAAAATATATTAGTTATATATTCACCATGTGCATTGAAAAATGCATATAATATGTATAGTGTATACAATTCAAAATGTATAACAATTGTAATTTATAATTATTTCTTTTATTAATGATGCCAATTTTTTTTCATATAAAAATGTTAGACTTCACCACACATCCTTAAACATTAAAATAATTGAAATTTAAGAGAGAGAAGAAAAGAGAAGAATGAGAAGGAGAGAGAGAGAAGAAAAGAGAATAAGGAGAAGGAGAGAGAGAAAAACTACTTAACTACACATACATCACTACTATATATACAATATTTATCTCTAGTTTAAAACAATTACATATACTACCACTTTTAATATTTATACCATATATATTAAAAGATTTAATCAGATACACAAATTCCACAAATATGATATTGAATAATTATCTTTATATTCACATCTACCGTCTCCCCACCACACCCCCACATCCATCAGCGCTCTTTTTTCCTTTATTCTTTCAATACACATTTACATGTGTTACTCACGCACTCACAACCTAATTGATGATGCTTGACATCTATTGCCTATTGACTTCATTCTCAACCCAATTGTTGCAGTTAATGGGTTAATACTTATTGAGAGAAACAACAACTACTGCTCTTCAATTAGCCATATGCAACTCTTTCATTCACCAATTCCGATACCTCCCAAAGATAAATGTCACAAGGACTAATCCAGCTGTTGGAGTAATATCACTGCATTCAGCAAATTTTTGGGTCTATGTTGTTGGAGGAATGTCCAATGCAAGCATTATTGGATTCAAAATGCTTTGTTGTTGGAAGAATTTTGAATTTTCTTACCTTTTTTTTTTGGATTAATAATAAAATAGATATTCTACCATCGTGATTTTTTCCTAAATTAGTGCGTTTAAGTTATATTCTATATTTTGATACACATAATTATATGTATATGTTATAATGTATCCGTAATACATGTTTTTGAATATAATGTATCTAACTGTTTAGTTTGTTGGATACATCATATATTGATAATAGATACATCAAATTAATGAATTTATTATTTTAAGAGTAATAAAATGAAATTAATCAAATTACATAACCAAAATATACATGTTTTTATCTTTTATTAATAATATTAATGAATTTATTATTTCAAACAATAATAAAATGAAATTAATTAAACATAGATACACTCCTTGATTTCTGCCTTATATTTAAAGGATTTGATTAATTTAATTCCAAAATTAATTGTCCATATATTTTGAAGATCCTCAATTACTCCACTAATTAAGAAAATCAGTTACAATCAATTAATTTAAACAAATAAAATACGTATCTCAATTTTAAAATTTGGCAGATACATATATCTCACAGATTCAAACTCATGTATCCTAATAAAAAATATGGTAGAGGAAGTAATATTTAAAAGAGCAACTTTCACATATAGCAAATACAAAAATCATATTTGTATGTTATAGCTATAGTTTGCATAATTGTGCTTCATAGCAAACATAAATATGTATATTTCGCTATATATATACAAAAGAAAGCAGTTGTATAATTTCGCTATACATATACAAAAGAAAGCAATTGTATAATCTGCTTTGGTATACATATACAAAAGATCAATTATATAATCTGTGTTTGTATAAAGCGAGAAAGAGAGAAAGACAAAAGAAAGCTGGGCAGGGGAAGATCATGTTTGTATAATCATAAGTGTATAGGACAAAAATATATGCATTTGTATTTGTATATACAATTTTCTCTAGCTTTATACAAACACAAACACAATATATACATTTGTGTTTGTATAAAGTGAGAGAGGCGAGTGAGCGAGCGAGATCTGGGAGACTGGAGAGCTAGATCTGGGAGAGGGGAGAGAGGGGAACGAAAATATATGTATATATACAATTTTCTCTTGCTTTATATAAACACAAACACATTTTATACATTTGCATTTTTGTATAAAGTGAGAGAAGCGAGTGAGCGAGCGAGATCTGGGAGAGTGGTGAGCGAGATCTGGGAGAGTGATAGAACGAAAATATATGTATATATACAATTTTATCTCGCTTTATACAAACACAAACGCATTTTATACATTTGCGTTTGTATAAAATGCTAGAGAGGCGAGGGAGAGAACGAGAGTGGCGAGCGAGATTCACCAGGAGAGAGGCGAAATAGCAACAGTTTGCTATGGGGTACCATTAAATCAAACTATATTTATAGCATTTAATTTGAATTAATAATTTGCTATTATATACAATTTTCTCTATTTAAAACTGTCAGGAATCTTAGTAATTAGGACCTAAACTAGTGGGATTTATGTAGTTTGCCCTAATTATATGACAGAAGTAAAGAGAAGAAGGAGAGAAAAAAAAATAAAGAGAAGGGTGTGTTTTATTCCTTATTTTGCTATTTTAAGTAAGAAAAATATAGCTAGTTTTTGTAAAAGTAAGACTTGTACTAAAACTCGTAATCAATGTTATATAATATAGTATTATTTAAGTAATTGTGTCTATTTTATTGTATTTTTGTGCTTGTCTAACTCTAACATTACTAATTGTGACAACTTGTTCCCATCGTTAGGAAAAAGCCATTGGGGAAAGAACTGGGGCCAGAAAACTTTTTGGTAGTAACTTGGAATTTTCTAACCTAGTCCATGGACGAAATCAGAGTCAGTAAGGTCTAGGGAAATCTGTAATGAATGAGAGATATGATTTTGTTTACATGAGTAGATAGCCAAGGGGTTAAGGAACCCGTACAACTTTACGAAATTGAATTCGGGAGAATAGAACTTTCGAAACTGATCTTAGTGTGAACGGGTAATATTCTGTCTCCATGCATCTAACTGTAGCGGGATGGGTCCCGCCGTAGTGGGACAATCGTGACTTAAATAGGGTAAAACCCTCCAAAAATGTTATTTTCTGCAAAAGTTCGTTCTTAAGAGCTAAGAAACGACCTAGGGCTATTTCTTGAAGGTTTTCCACCTCTTTTAGCACTAAAAGTAAGGATTTTACTCCCCTAATCCATATTTTGACTCATAGAACCTATTTTCTTGGGTTATTATCGATGGGGGAGGGTTTTGATCTAGAATTCATTGTGGAAACAACTCTAATTGAGATCATGGGTTGATAGAATTGTTAGTAGTCCGGGTAGTTAGTGTTTGTTTATTGATTCTCGTATTATAATTGTTGTTTGTAGACCAAGAACAAGCGAAACAAATCCGGAAAGGGAAAAATCAAATTTCTTAGGGGATTCAAGCTTTGTTCGAGGTAGGTTATGGTTGTGATTTCATGTTGGTGTGATATATGTTTGTAATTTCTCATTATAATGCATGTATATATGCGAATGTTGCATTATTGATCACCCTAATCGTAAATGAGGATAATTGAATAATTGTATGCCATGATCACCTCTTGTTGTATGATTGTGAGAATATACATTGTGATTGTGGTTTGTTGATTGGATCGGTTGCCACGTTTCGGCATAAACACATGATCGGTTGCCACGTTCTGGCATAAATATGGGATCAATTGCCACGTTCCAACATAAACATTGGGTCGGGTACCACGTTTCAGTATGCTAATTGTTTGGGTTTTGGTTCCATGAGAGCACCATTGAATTGGGTTCTGTGAGAGGACCATTGAATTGTGTTGTGTATCTACTTGTGAACGTTCATATCTAATGATGATTAATATTGGAAAACTATATGTTTCTCTAAATTGATAACCAATGTGTATTATTGAGAACGCGGGATGATATATTGATCATGAAAAGAGGACTAATATTGTATATGTTCGGTATATTCCTGTTTTTATAATGTTGTGGTTACTTGCATGTGTTTCACTTATTGGGATAGCCGCATGATCCTACCAGTACACTGTGGTTGTGTACTGATATTGCACTTGCTTGTTCTTTGTTGAGTACAAGGCATCTTCAGGCAGCTATTGATAGACCTCAGATACGTGACTATTGAGTATGACTGGATTCAAGGGTGAGCTAGTTCTTTCAGGCGATCATGGATCTTTCTTGTTTAAGTCCACTCTTTTCGGACTTTGACTATTTGTTTAAGGTGTTGTTTAGTTTCGGGGTTGTACCCCTTGTTTTTAAACTTGTTGTTAGTAGAGTTTTGATACATTGACTTTCAGGTTATAGGGATTGTTCTTCCGCATTAGTTTGACTAGTTTATTTAAACCTTTGGAATTTATGGGAACTCTCTTATGTGTATATATATAATATTCTATTTTGAGACTTGAGTTGCCTTTTTGGCCAGAAATTTATCAGTTGGTTATTTTATAACCTTTCATTGCTTTGAGTTAAGCTGTTGAGTTAAGTTTCCGCTGAGTTAAGAAAGCCAGGCCAAGGGTTCGCTTGGGGCCAGCAATGGTCTCCGAGTGCCGGTCTCGCCCAGGGTGTAGGCTCGGTGCGTGACAATAAAGAAAGTCCCATTGAGTATACCTGAGTGAAGGAAATTGAAGTATTTAGCAAGAAGGTGCGTATAAAATGGGGTTAGTTCTTTGAATTTGATGAGTTTACCTGAGTTTGAGGTGTCGTGTTGATGAAATGTTGGCTTTGTAGTGATAGTCAAGGCTAATTGAGCGTAATGGTAATAAGAGTTCGTGATGGATTGTGACGGGTTGCAACTATATAATAAAATTGTTGGTTAAGCGAATTTTTGTATAGTAATTACGACTTGCGAGTATCTAAGGTTATGGTTCTCTAATATTTGGTGAGTAACGTGGTTGTATGAAAAGTTTTAAGAGATGGTGGGACACCACTCGAATAGAATGTTAGAGAGCTAGAGTTATAGTGAAGGAAAATATAGTAGAATGTAGTACAATCTTTAGAGAGAGGCGAGAGCAAGAATATTTTATTTGATTGCAACGACTAAAGATATATCTTTATAGGGGCAGATAAATGGGTTCAAAGACGCGTGATTTCATTCATTTTGTTATGGATATGGTAATAGTGTCACAAGTTCATCAGATTGGTTAAAAACTATTAGAAAGGACTTGAGAAAGGAGCGTACAGACATTAGTTCGAGTGTGATAATAAGTGCTTTGTTTTGTTTTGAGTTTAGTAATGAATACGATTGAATTGTTAGCAAAAGATATTGTGGTATCGATGGAGATGCGATCCATGATAAGCGAAGATCCATGAATTCATAAAAATCTTCGAGGTATAAGCTTATGTTGATAGATAAGGGGATGGTGTTATACAATTGAATTTACAATTCAGATTTTCCATTGAAAGTCTACATCCGTGGTGATATATTTTGTCAAGGTATGAATTTGCAAGGTAAGGAATGATCAATTGTATCAGGTATTGAGCATTTGAAAGAACTTACACCTAGGTTGAGTTGTAAAGTTGATTATTGTTGATTGTTTAAGTACCTAAGAAAGGTTTTCATATAAAAAGTGCTGGTTTAAAGTAAGGTAAATGGTCGGATGGTTATGATGATTGTTAGTATTGAGAGTGTGGGCTTCAGTGGAAGGATGTGAAGAGTATGTGGAGTCAAGTGAATGGAAATGGTTGGTATCAACTCTTCAAAGGAAAACCTTTCGTGCGATTTGATAAATTCTTATGTGACCATCTATTTCATTTTGTACATAGTTGTGAGGGTGATGCACTAGTTATGCTCACGCGTGTTTTCATTTTGTGGGTGGATCTCTAGTGGTGGATCAGGTGTACCGATCTTGCTATGTTCTCTTGGTTGAATGTGATGATTTGGGAAGACGTGGTTATTTCAGATGACTTATGTGGTGTTGTCTTGGAGTTGTTAAAGTATTTCAGTGATTTTTACATGTACCGCCTTGCTTATGAGAATGTATAGAAGTGTTATCATACGTATATATGGTTGTTCGACAATCTTAATATTCCTCTAGTCATCGAGGTCATGTATCGATTATGTGTGATTGAATGTGAGTATCATTAGGTCTAATTCTACTGATCTTAAGGATAATCTACAATCACAATTGCTAAATCTAGCATTTCGATAGTGTTGTTAGAGGGTTTGTATGCTTGGACATATCCTTCAATGAGTATATGATGGATAAAGACCAATTTTTTTGTAATTGTGGGAAGAAGATGTTGATAAGAACTATGATTGTTTAAGTATTATGAGCGTGTATTGGTTGGTTTAGGTTCACCTCTAATTATGACGAGTTTTGATTTAGGATTTTATCATGGTTAGGTGATAAAGGATTCGTCCTGATGTTTGTGTCAAAGTGCTTGATAATAGGTTGTAGACGTGTGTACGATCAACTTTGGTGGTTGTTGGGAATCGCTTTTGTTGTAGTTAAGTTTACATACAACAATATTATTACTCGAGTATTGAGATGACTTCATTGAGGCATTGTAAGGGAGGATGTGTAGCTGTTCAATTGGTTGGTTTGAGGTTGGAGATGTGAAACCCTAAGGGGATAATGAAATTCGGTAAGAAGGGCATGTGAGACAAGTATCCCCAGTAATTCGATGATTCAGATACTACTTTACCCTTACTTTAGCCTTTTTCTCCTAGTTTGTCACTCGTGAATGAGTGATGGGTAAATTGGTATCTATTGTAACGATCTGTTCCCGTCGTTAGGAAAAAGCCATTAGGAAAATAATTGGGGACATAACACTTTTTGGTAGTAACTTGGAATTTTCTAACCTAGTCTAGATTTGGACAAAATCGGAGTCAGTAAGGTCTAGGAAAATATGGAAATGAATGAGAGATTTAATTATGATTTTTTTTACATGAGTAGATAGCCAAGAGGTTAAGAAACTCGTACGACTTTATGAAATTGAATTCAAGTGAGTAGAACTCCCGAAATTGATCTTAGCGCGAACGGATAACATTTTGTCTCCGTGCATCCAACTGTAGCGGGATGGGTCCCGCCGTAGCGGGACAGTCGCGACCTAAATAGGGTAAAACCCTCCAAAAATGTTATTTTCTGCAAAAGTTCGTTCTTAAGAGCTAAGAAACGACCCATGGATATTTCTTGAAGGTTTTCCACCTATTTTAGCACTAAAGGTAAGGATTTTACTCCTCTAATCCGTTTTTCGATATGTAGAACCTATTTTATTGGGTTATTATCGATGGGGGAGGGTTTTGATCTAGAATTCATGGTGGAAACAACCCTAATTAAGATCATGGGTTGATCTAGGATTGATAGAATTGTTAGTAACCTGGGTAATTAGTGTTCGTTTATTGATTCTCGTATTATAATTGTTGTTTGTAGATCAAGAACAAGCGGAACGAATCCGAAAAGGGAAGAATCAAGTTTCTTAGAGGATTCAAGCTTTGTTCGAGGTAGGTGATGATTGTGATTTCATGTTGGTGTGATATATGTTTGTAATTGCTCATTATAATGCATGTGTGTATGCGAATGTTGCATTATTGATCACCCTAATCGTAAATGAGGATAATTAAATAATTGTATGTCATGAATCACCTCTTGTTGTATGATTGCGAGAATATACATTGTGATTGGGGTTTGTTGATTAGAACGGTTGCCAGGTTCCGATATAAACATTGGATCGGTTGCCACGTTCCGACATAAACATGGGATCAATTGCCACGTTCTGGCATAAATATGGGATCGATTGCCACGTTTCAGCATAAACATTAGATCGGGTACCACGTTTTGGTATGCTAATTGTTTGGGTTTGGGTTCCATGAGAGGACCATTGAATTGAGTTCCGTGAGAGGACTATTGAATTGTGTTGTGTATCTACTTGTGATGATTACGTTCATATTTAATGATGATTAATATTGGAAGACTATATATTGCTCTAAATTGATAATCAATGTGTATTATTGAGAATGTGGGATGCTACATTGATCATGAAAAGAGGACTAATATTGTATATGTTCGGTATATGCCTATTTTATAATGTTGTGGTTACTTGCATGTGTTTCACTTATTGGAATAGCCGCGTGATCCTACTAGTACACTGTGGTTGTGTACTGATACTGCACTTGCTTGTTCTTTGTTGAGTACAGGGCATCTTCAAGCGGCTATTGATAGACCTCAGATAGGTGACTATTGAGCGTGACTGGATTCAAGGGTGAGCCTGTTCTTTCAGGCTGCCATAGATCTTTTTTGTTTAAGTCCACTCTTTTCGGACTTAGACTATTTATTTAAGGTGTTGTTTAGTTTCGGGATTATACCATTTGTTCTTAGACTTGTCGTTAGTAGATTTTTGGTACATTGACTTCCAGGTTCTAGGGGTTGTTCTTCCGCATTAGTTTGGCTAGTTTATTTAAACCTTTGGAGTTTATGGGAACTCCCCCATTTTTATTGTTATTTAAACCTGCTTTCGTAGCTTTAAATGTGTATTACTTTGGTTAAGTTGATTAGTTGGGTTGTACACCGGAGGGTTAGTGTGGGTGCCACTCACGATGATTTGGATCGTGACACTAACATAATTGAATTCCTGGAAGACAAATCAATTTTGTTATGTTTATTTTACTTCATCAAATTATCAATGTTTATTCACATCTTCATTGTTTAAAAATAAATGCTTGATTAAGTTTTGTGTCTATAAATCGCTCAAGTTAAACCCTTTTTTCTTGCAAATTTCCTCTCTTTCATTTTAAACAATCGTTTCTAAAGTTAATCAAATGATTTTAGTTAAATCGTCGATAAATGCATATTAACAGACATTTCAAATATTAGTACGAAATATTAATATTGGATATCTTTGGTTGACTTGGTTACAACACTTTGTACGAAATACTATATTAGTTTAATCAGGTACCACGTTTGGTATATGTTACTATGGGTTGGCCCAGGTACCACGCTTTGTACATGTGTGATTATTCTCTTGTATATTGGTTTCATGAGTAAATCAGGTTTACTTCGTTGTACTATGGTTGTTAGATGTTAGTCTATAAGGGGCTAGGATCTGTGTTTAAATGGTGGAATGGTTCTTGGGTAGATTGAAATTGCATGTTAAACACTGTAAATTATGTCTTAGATATCCTTAGTGGTCTAGGTTACTTAAAAGGTTTAATGAATCACGTAGGGCTCGTTGTAATATCGTTGATCATGTTATTGTGAATATCAAGTTTGGCTGGTGAATGACAATTTGGCTTATCCACTGCCTTTCATTGTATTTTTTGTCTGGGTGATCTGCGACATGCTTATTAAGGGAGATTGAGTCAAGGTGATTTAGTAAGAGTTTTGCAGGTGGTTTACTAAACCGGATAATTAAAGGCTAGGATGTTGGTATGAGAGCTTGAGAGAAAATAGTGGACTCGTTAGTAGAATTAGGGTGGTCTTGTATTAATTTTTTTTTTTTATGTAATAGAGAGGTTAGGTTGTGTAATGTATGTGGAAGAGAAGTGACTAGATGATAGAGTTGGCAACGAAAGAAGGTGGGGTGATTTGAAATAGGGTGAAGAGGGTGATGTTGAGGATCGGGGTTATAACTATATCTCTAAGCTCCATATTGTTTCTTAATTATTTGCATGATGTTATGTGATGGATTCAGGTCAATCAATGATGCCTACTAGTATGTGTTGTTTGTACTGATATTACTCTTGTTATGCCACATGACCTAGTCTGATTGCAAGATGAGTGACGTTTCTTAGGTGAAAGTGAATATGATCTCCGACAACTTCTAACTCTCTTCCCTTGTACATGGTGAAAGTTGTGTCTTATTATTTGAATCTTGTGATTTCTTAAAAGTTCTTGACCTGTTTAGACTAGTTTTTTTTTTTTTAGGGGGGGGGGGGTTTAAATATATTTATTGA